>CAJUYG010004115.1:0-17942 GCA_910591675.1 Galerucella calmariensis
GAGGAGGAATAGTAGGAAATCAACCAATACAATAGCAAATTTCTCCCTAAACTACTACTACTACTTTTTTGAGTTCAAATGCCACGCTTTAAAAAGAACCACCACTACGTTACTTGCCAACAGTGTTGCAAATGTACTTCAATTAAAAAGGCTAGGGAGATTGAAGTCTAGTACTGTGACAGAAGGTTATGTGGATAGCTCAAGGGAGGATAAAACCAAAACTGACAACATGCTGTCAAAACGTGCCATGTTTTCTGAAGCTAATGCAAGTAGTTCACAAACCTTAGTCATTCAACAGGAAAGTAATTTTTCGACAGAAAGGATAACTGTTGAAGACGCCAGCGTTAGTACTGGCCTAAACATTTCTATAAACGCTCAAAATAATACAAATTGAACCATTAATTTGGATAAGTAGTTTGTTTTATTTTAGTTCATTGTTGGTTTTTATTGTTTGTCATTGAAAAGGTATTATCATATTCGTCAATGTATTCATATCTATCTAGAATATATGAGAAGAATATTAACGATCACAATATTTCAGAGGGCGGAAAGTGAAGACGGAAATGAGGGCGGAAAGTAGAGGTGTGTGATATGACACTTCCTAACCTTCAATGACGTTAGTAATGACAGCATTGCATATATGGTTGTAAATAAAATATGTTGCCGACATTATTAGGCACTTTACTCTTTCAATCTAAAATGTATTTCACTAATGCTGAAAACTTTTGATGCTTTCAAATTGACTTGATGTATGTAAATTATACCAAATAAAGTAGTACATAGATGGAAATTTGCAATTTGATTGAACAAGTTGAGTTTTCTTATGTTAAGGGATCGCCTTACGTGCGTGTTATTGTTAAATGTCTTTTAAAAGGAAAGTCGACAGTGCGATTTTTGACGTTTACGGACATGGACGTAGAGAGAGTTAATTACACGCCTTTCCAAACATGTATCGTTCTCTTGCATGAATATAAATTTTCAAAGCAGTTGGGCTGGAGGGCACTTTTATAGGAAAGCGGCTCTTATCGTACGAACTGATGCCTATACGTGAGTTGAATTTCAAAAGAGGATTCTAACGAGCATCTTTTCAAACGGCTTAAGCCTAAGCTTAAGCTCAATCGAGACATACCAGCAAATATGAATTCACCGAGAAATAAATCTAGCCACCTCATTTTCTATTATCATTTGAAACCTTTTCATGTTTATGAAAGTGAGGTTTGTGAAATATTAATCTATTTGGAAAACAAACAGGCCTAATGGAAATCGACAATGACATAACACATGTTTTCTCCTCCCTTTATTGGAAACAACGAATTTTGACACTGTTTTCAAGTAAGTAACAATCAGCAAAAAGGTATCGATTGCCCTAATACCTATATCTAATATTCAATGATTAAATGGAACATTTTGATTTGTTAAAATCTATATTAAAATTAAAGTCGTGACGCGTTTCGCTAACACAGTAGCTTTCTCAAACGAATGGAGGTATAATGAACAATTTTCAATTTATACAGTGCCTTAATACTGAATATTACGGATATTGACAATAATTATTATGATCTATTTACATGAAAATAAAAAGTAAAAAATGTGTAAATATGGGATTAACTGAAGTAGTATTTAACAAGTTTACCTAGAAATTCATTCACAACAATCTCGCCGCAATCTTTCTATATATGTGAAAAGGTTTAATAAGGGGGAATTTTTGATAGGTATCTATTTGGTCGTTAAGAAGATTATCTGAATATTTGTTTTCATTTATCTCAAGAGCTTCTAAAAGCTTCAATTCCCTGGGATTTAGGTTCTACATGCAAAATTTCAAAGTTTGAATCGAAAGTGTGTTGGTTTGCTAATAAATGATATAGGGGTAGTTGAAATCTGATTTTCGGTTGTCATAGCTGCGTTTATGTTCTGAAATTCTAGTTTTAAAATTCCTAAAAGTTCTACCTGGCTATATAAATCTTATCACAGTTCTCATCACCACATTTTAATTTATAAACTCCTGATTTGTTCAATTTTGAAGATTTAGATTTGCTGTTTTTAATGAATTTAGATAAATTGTTATCGGCTTTGAGGCAAATATTTGAGTCTAAAATTTCTAAGAATGATTTGATTTTCAAGGATGGTATATTACCACTTGGAACAGTAACACATGTACAATTCTTTGTAATAAATTCGTGAAGCAGTTAACAAAAAACGCTGGCTCGGTGTTTAATTCAATTTATTGGGAAAGAACTAGTCAGTCCATATGAGGTATTCAGTCGATCGGTTCAAATATGTTTCATGTATCGAATAATTCCAATTCCATACAGAGTCGGCTACGTTCCATTTTAATTTACTCAGAATTTAAATATACAGAGTGGGTTTTAAATATGACCCGATTAAGAGGATTTTAATGAACTCCAATTTGTGACAGTTTTATGATGTGAACGATATTATGTTGGTATCAACATTCTTCTTTAAAGTTTTATTTTCAGGTTTTGCAGTTTTTGTAAATCTTTGGGTCGTGGTTCAAATGATACAAATTTGATAGTTACAATGCCTTGAGCGCCACTAAATTTTTGTTGACATGGAATTCAGAAACCATTGAATTATTTGAAACAGAGTATTATGAAATAATAGTCAGAAACCCCAATGATGTTTTATTGTTCAAAATGAGCAATGGTGAGGAATATGTACAAATAAATAAAGTCATATTATAATGACAAAAGAAAATGTCCAAATGTGATTTCTGGGACGATATCCAAAATAAATACTTACAATTAATTATGAATGAAGTCTGATCAGATTCAGGTAATATAGTTATAATCAAACATTACCTCTAGATATATTCGTCGGATACATAATAATATTCAGTTATATACATGAAAATTATAACATAAAATGGTAAACTTAAAATACCTATTTATCTAAGAGGGTTTCTCAGATAATTTTTTACTGAACATAGTAACCAATCAAATTACTTAATTTCAAGTCATGTGTCAAATTTCATCCAATCACCGCTGTATTACAGCGATAATACCCTACATGTGGTGTTTTCAGTTTGGTGTTTACTTTTTATTAAAAATTAATTAAACGTCAAACTGACAACTGGATTAAAAATGTCGCGAATAATTTGATATGGCATCTAACGATTCAATTAATTTACCAATTGTACTTTCCACAACTGTAAGTTTGAATAAAAATGAATAATATTTGTTTGATTATAACTAATAAATTATTAAACGTCAGATTTACAATCAATTTTTCGATATCTACAAAGTAAAAAATTATCTTATCGAATACTCCTCGGGTCTTGATAAATACTCAAAATTTTGTCGTAGAGAATCCTTCAAGCGAGTTGCTCAAAGATAATAGCCCTCGGCCTTCGGCCTTGGGCTATTATCAAGCAACACGCTTTCAGCATTCTCTATGACAAAATTATCTCGGTATTATCAAGACCCTAGGGGTATTACTACTGATAATCTGCCTTAAGATCGTTTTTCGATGGTGATAATTTTTGTATGTAGATATCCAACGGTGAACAGTAACATTACTGATGGTATGAATATTCAAAATCCAGACAGCTAGACATCTAGGTGTTGGACCATATTAAGGTAGGTTTGAGCACGGTACTGAGTAAGGGTTGACTTAAGCCTCACATGCACCAATTTGAACTCGCTTTGAGGATGGGCCCACAAGTAGAAATAGGCCTCGATTTGAGAGTCGGCCTCGTTTTAAAAGTAAGCCTCTCCTTTAACCCCCTTTACTCCAGAGGGTTCACAAAAAACTGAAAGTCATAAATTTCAAATTACTAAATGACTGAATGGTGTAAATATAAAAATATTGAAGATATTGAGACACTATGAGGAACGACAGATCTCCTCGACCTCTGCTTGATCTTTTCTCTTTCTTACTTCCATGAGCCGGAAAGTCGTATCACAATCAGTGTTACCAATATTCGAAAGTAGAAAATAAACTCTCATTCACTCGAGGATAGAACATGCACGGAACCAAAAATAAATATTGGAGAATGTCGAAGTTCACACTGAGCGAAAAGGTAGTGTACGAAAAATGTACTAGAATACTTATTGGTATTGTGACCATGTGATCGCTGCAACAGCTGATTGATTGTATAGTTTCTGAATACAATAAAATGGACTTCCGATTATCAACAATATATTAATAATGATTAAACGTTAGTTCTTTAATGTGCTTCTTCCATTGGTAATAGAGTAATAGAGATGGAGTTTACCAAGCACCTATAATTATGTAACTGTTATTTCTTATGCTTCTTATAAAAAATACAAGTACAAGTAGGTCGTAGGTGAAGTATAGTACGTAACTCGTGTTGTAGAGCATTTTACGCACTCACGGAATTAACTTTTCCATTCGTGCGTAAAATGCTCCTTACCACACACGTTACGTACTATACTATTTTATACCAAGCTTAAACTTGCCTGCAATAACAGCTGATCTAAAATTTCGTTAGCTTACTATTCGTTACCGTTTAGTAAAGTAGTGTTCCAGTTAAAAATGCATGAAATTAAAATTTCATGCCCCAGGTACACTCTTTCCGGATCTATAAAACACGGGCTTCCATAGTTTTTCAAAGAATTAATTTTGCAGGTGTTTTGAGACTTCCTATAATAATTATGTTTCGTAATTTTGCTAGTTTATTCGTTGATGTAGTTTTGAAAGTGCTTTTGTAATAAACTTATTAATTAATAATCAGCTGGTAACTCAATGTTACCGTTACTGTAATATAAAGACCACCTATGATTTAACCAAATCTATAATGAATTCATTTGAATCGGCAGCTGCTTGTTTGGCAATTTGCCATTTCGCAACTTCAATATTTGGTCCATTAACTTGAATAATTACAGCTATTGTCCCGTGCTTTGAGGTTTGGGAAACCTGCTACAATATAATTGTATGTTCCACCTTACCGCCTTTGTATATCTACATACGTCTATTTATTTCATAGTAGACGAAGATTCGCGGTTTGGATAATAATTTATTACGAAGTTGTAGTGACAATGTGATACTGTGGTGGCAAAAAATGACAAAGCAATTTATGTTTATTAAAAAAAACTTAAATGAAATATATTCCTTGGAATAAATTCTGTTTCACTTCAACAATTGGTAACATGAATGAGCTAATCGAGCTGTGTTTCGGCTTACATCCTACCGCTGTCTTCAAAATATTTAGTTTTGAGAACTCTCATGTACAAATAAAATTGGGTTCAAATATGGATAAAATGAAGACAATAATGATATGGATGAAGTGCCAAGCGTACTAAGCGCAAAAAATACTTCCATAGGTCATTGTATCAGTGAAGACACCACTCATAAATTCAGGGCAAGTACGACTCGGACTCGCGTACAAGGGCTCCCTACCATTGCAAAAGGAAGAACGTGTCGCGGGACACACGGTAGGAACTTTAGTTCGTTTTAAGAACAAATTTTTTGAATCAATAAATAAATACACATATTAATATAAGAATTTATTAACAACAAATACTTAAAACAGAATGAAATGGGTATTTAAGGGGACCTTAGATTTTATAAAATTATGTAATGCATCTGACGTTATAGATAAACAATTTGCATATTCCTCGGTGGTCGAAGTAGTAAGCAAACCAGACTCTCCCGCGGTAGATCCGGGCTCGATTCCCCGTGAAGAAGTTTTTTTTTAATTGTTAATTTTATTTTTAAATAATTATTCTGCTTGATATTAATAACGACAACAGGTAGATGTTTGAAATATTTAGCAGAATATTCATTATTATAGATATTGGTACGGTACCCTTCATGAGAGAGTCCGACTCGCAAAATCTACGTATAACAGCATCGTATATTCAAAAAGGGAAACCGTAGGATTATACAAATTGGACATTCAAGAACTGTACGTTTACCACAAAAAAATTAGTGGAAACATAAAATTGAATTGTTAAATTTTCAATTTGAAGTTATATTACAGTTTATAGAAGTTCTTATTTTTTTGATTTTTACCTAAGTGGGTCGTAGAAAAAACATGCTGTTCGACTCGTGTGGATTGTCCATATCGCACTTGAACGATTGAACTTCGTCCTCGTGCGATATGGCCATCATATTCACACTAGTTGCACAAACTACTATTTCTATAAAAATATGCCCTTATACATTTGAAAACAAGCTGCCAAATGTCAAATCAATTTAGCCATCCATTTAAAACTTATCGAATTAAAATATTCAAGTTTTCAAAATTTCAACACCCTGTATTTCGAAAAGTAGATGTGGTAGACCCCTTAATCCTCATATCATTTTGTCCAATTTTACGAGAGGAATCTACATGCAAACGTTGTAATTACCCTTAACGTTCGAGATGCTTATACCATTTTTTGCGCGATCGTATTGAAATAAATTCCGAGTAAAATAATTTAAATTTCTTCGAATTGAACGAAATGTCAAAAGTGACATTCATACTTCTCGATCAGTTTAAAATATATTTTGCATTTTGGTAAAATTTATTACTTTTCGACGTTTGAACGGTAAGTAAATCACTTACCAACGTGTTAAACTTAGAAACCAGTAAACACAACCTACCGTCCTGACAACCGATACTGTAAATAAACAAAAAAAATTATGGAATAATATTAAAAATGTATCAAAACAAATTCAAGTAGATCACCAGCACTGCGAATACCAGCTTTGCATAGAATTTCAGTGGTTCAGTGGTAGAATGCTCGCCTTCCACGCGGGCGGCCCGGGTTCGAATCCCGGCCGAAGCATATGAATCGCTACTTCGTAAACGAGAGAGAGACTCAGGAAAGTGCACACGCACGCAAGTAAGGCACATAACGAAGCAACGTAACACAACGTAACGTAACGGTCAGATTTTTTGCGTCGCGACCCCCGGTCGCTCAAACCTAACCTGACGTGAAGAACTAAAGTTCCAAAAACATACATAAATACATATAAGTGACCTTACCATCGTGGCTAAAACTAAGAAAAGTCTGGACGCCGAGCCACACATATCCGGGTTACTAATAAATGGATACAAAACAAACTATATGCGAGTGGGGAAAGAAAAACAAAAATAAAATGAAAAATGACAAATTTGGAATTGTATCAAACTTCAATTACTCAGGAACATCTAGTGAATAGAAAATAAAAGGAAGTATATTGAAGGAAAACATGAATGAGAAATCATTGAAATCTAAATCGATCATCAAAAAACAAAGATACAAATCTATATAAGTCTTGATCAGACGAACATCACTTACGCATTCGAAACAACAACTATGAACAAAAAATAAGAAGAGGACCTGAAAATAATAGGGAGGGAAATATTGAGAAAAAACGGCGTCGTGCTCCATCTTCGTCCTCGTGCGATATGACCATCATATCCACACTAGTTGCACAAACTACAATTTTTTTCAAAATATGCCCTTTTACATTTAAAAACTACCAGCCAAATGTCAAATCAATTTATCCATCCATTTTAAAGTTATCGAATTAAAACATTCAAGTTTTCAAAATTTCAACACCCTGTATTTCGAAAAGTAAATGTGCTATACCCCTTAATCGCGCAAAAAAAATTATGGAAATAATAGTAAAAATTTATCAGAACAAATTCAAGTAGATCACCAGTACTGCGAATACCAGCTTTGCATAGAATTTCAATATAGCATCGGTGGTTCAGTGGTTAGAATGCTCGCATTACACGCGGGCGGCCCGGGTTCGAATCGGGGCAGGAGCATATTTATTATTATGAATCGCTGCTTCGTAAACGAGAGAGAGACTAAGGAGGCACAAGCACGCAAGCAAGGCACATAACGAAGCAACGTAACATAACGTAGCGTAACGTAACGCGTAACGGTCAGATCTTTTACGTCGCGACCCCTGGTCGCTCAAACATAACCTAGCGTAAAGAACTAAAGTTCCAAAATACTTGGATCAGAAAACACAAGAGATAAAGAGAAAAAATTTAGAAGAAACATTGAAATAAAAAGGGATACAGGTGGAGAAAGTAAAGTTAAGTATAGTTCAATAAATTGAATCAAGGAGACTGGAATGAAACTAGATGAAACATATTGTGAGAAGAGCAACAACAAAAATGTTAAAGAGAATAAGAGTATGGGTTCCATTGAAGACAAGAACAAAAAGAAAAACACGAAGCAGATGGTGAGATCAAGAAGAGGAATATATAGAATAAAATCAGATACTATAAGACAAAATGCAGAGACAGAAGAAAATGGGAAAATATAGCAAAAAATACCAGGACAGATAAAACATTATAGTCGCATTGATATAAGAGAGGTAGTCCACCTTGTTGAGCATATCTATATTGAGCTAGCCCTAACCCCTTGGGATTGAACGGGCATGATGATGATGCGTCGGTCTAAATTGTTTTGACCCCACTTTTTCCCAATTTACTCCATCCTCATAGTAATAAAAATCTCACTATATCAAGAAAACACTTAAAAAAGCCTACCAAATTCGTAATTGGTTGAAGTTGTTTCCTGGATATCCAGTATATCCACGTTAGAAGTTTGAAAATGTTGGGAAATTTACTCTTAGTCGATTTCTCCGATATTCCCCAATCGAGTCGATCCTTTTTATAAAATGTGCTAGTTCATCATCCAGCTGTTAGGTACTAATAAACTTCAACTATTAATCTGCATTAGGTTTAAATACAGAGCGGTAATTAGATAATTTCACGTTTCACGGCGAAAGCACGTTAGTAGTTGGGTGAAGTTCAGCAGGATGATATATTGTGGTGATTAATTAATTCAGATATGGATCACATCGTCCAAGGATATACACAACTAGGTCTTGACAAAATAAATACAAAAAAGGGCAAATATCTGGGTATTTTAGTTTGTACTTAGCAAATGATTTGTTGCCTTAACCACCATTCAAAGAACACTCTTCATAAATTTCAATCATTAACCTGTACTACATTCATACATTAACTATGCATTCCGGAATAAAACAAGTAATAAATTATAACAATTGATATCAAGCACCCCACTCTATTACCATAATGACATTGATTTTAATTTCGGAAATAGTTTCACAAGTGCATCAAAATCACGTTGAATAAAGAATTATCGGATTTATTTTGATGCACGAGTGTAACTCTGTAGAATATTGCTCGTGTGAAAGCAATGAGAGTACGTTATTTTGAAATTTTCATTTAAACAAGATTTAGGCATATGAACATGAACAAACTGAAATGAGACAAAAATTGTAGGAACCAAAAATTGCATGAATTATGGTGGAGAATAGTTGTGAAAATTTGGCATATGTCAAATGGCAAATGCACATTTTTAACACTCGTTACTGTAGTTACGGTCCTGCAAGGGAATATGGGATTTTTATTACATGAGGGAAATATTTGGAAATGATTGAACAGGTGTATCAAAATTACCGAGTTTATTTTCATGTTTTGGCGAAACAAAATATGAAAATAACCGAATGCAGTTTTTACTGACAGCATGCTTGAATAAAAATTATCACTAGTAATACCACTAGAGGTCAAATTAAATTCGAAAATTCTCTCACTAAATTAGAAATTTTAGTACTGACGGAACTCCCTATGTGGCAGCACCCTTGCGCCTTCAGAGATCCCCTACCCTGGATACAATAACATTATTAAATTGTGATACGAATTTATATGTTTTATGTCCCTTATTCACGCATGCGTCGGAAGATCGCTCGCTTCAATGGGCTCGTTTACTAGAATTTTTAAATCATGTTTAACTGTCGTAAAACAAAGTACTAAGGATAAAAATATGATTCTGAAAATTTCATGTCAATAGAATATGTCGTTCTCCTAATATAACCAATTAAACAAGCATACTGCAGACTGCCCAGTTAAATGAGCTTCTCCAAATGCTATTTATGATGAATGTGTAGTGGAAATTAAATCACCAATGTTGAGAAAAACAAGAGAAACTTATTTTGATGAAGCAGGTAATATTAGTTCAAAATGTTTACATCAGATTCAAATGCACATGCACTTCACTGGTAAAAAAGCGATATTTGTTAGAGCTGATCCGGACTTTGAATCAAATAAAATAATTTCTTTCAAAACATATTATACGCCAGTTTTGTTGATGATTTACTGAAAAAGATTACCTGTTTTTTGTAAAAAAAGCAGTAACTATTTAATAAAATTTAATTTGTGGAGAACTGATCCATTATTTTTTTAAATAATTTTGAACATTAATAACACCACAAGTTATAAGAACAATATCATCTATGTATTTAAAAAAATTCAGATTAATACAAGCGTGTGGTTTTCAATAACCTTCTCAATATGGATTCACAACGTATTTTATAAGGTAGGTAATTTATATCGATTCTTATTGAAGAAAAATAAAATCCTAAAAATACACAAACAAAGTATGTTGACTTATCAGTGATTGCTTTGAGTGTTTTCATGCTTTTCTGCCATTGCTTCCGTTTTAAATAATAAGCATATAAGCTAGCAAAATACTGTTACTAGCTAAGTAGTTATCTAACCGAGAACCGATCGGCGCGGTAACCGCTCTCTCGACGAAAGATTTCATATGGGATGACGTCACGCCTGAAAGAGGAGCGCTGTTGAATATTTATAATTTTTTTTAGGCGACTTAGGAGTCTCGCTGACGTCTAATTTTTTGCACAGAGCCTTAAAATGATGTGCTCTTCCCAATAATAAAATTAAAAAAATATGTAAATGAGCCCATTGAGATCACTTCATCTCATATCACTTCAACTGAAGTGAGCTGAGATCTCAGTGAAAATGAACACACCTGAGGTATATGTTCTCCCTCCATGAGCTGAAAGCCCAACTACGGACTGAAAAATACACCCCAGAATCTACTTTGAAATAACAAGTTCAATAAACAAAACTGTTTCCACAGAAGACAGAAGTGATATACAAAGAGTTGTTACAGTATAGATGATAGTGCTCCCAAAAAAAAATTCTTAGAGTACGCGATGAACACGTGTTTATTTATTTCGTCACCTCTTTCCTCTGACCAGATAGTTAGATGCCAGCTATCTATATCAAAATATAAGAAAAAGTAATAGACCCTCCCCTATCTTGGTTAAGGAGTGGAAGATGTAGAAAAAAGCTTCAAGGATTACTTTGGGATGGCTTATCTACGACTGAATGTGTGAATTTACTAATGAATTACTCCTGTGTAACGTAATTTCAGGTTCAATATCGAGATAATCTAGAATTTGACGTTTCATGGTAGTCATTTGGTAACATAAACTGGAGAGTTCTCTTTCAAATGAAGATTTTAAGGAGATTCTTCCATTGCTGGAATTCTCACAAATCTCTTGTTGGTATGATTTCATCATTTCCCATTCACTAATACTTCAAAGGAGGTTTTTTTCCATTCATTAATGGTTCGCTAGTGTGATTACTGTTTGACAATTCGTTGAGACTGAACCGGTCTGAACCACGTGCCTCCTTGCGTTAGTGATTTGGAACTCTACTCATGATCATTTTAAGAGAATAAATAATAACCAGGAGCTACAATCTGTGGTATCCATTCTAATGTAGCTTTAGTTGCGATACCGATTGAAAGGTCTCGGAACAAAATACGATCGCTTCTTGAAATTATTTTTGCTGCGGTATTGTCTTTGTTCCTCTCAGACAATAATTTTTCCCTCATAGCGTTGGTTATTGTATCTCGAGCATCGTTTCAATCTCTGCTTGTATAGAATTACCCTGTACAGTAGCTAACCACTATCGCTCTAATCTCTAATCGATTTAATGTTACTTTTTTCATATGAAAAAAGACAAAATGAACAATATTTTCCCAGACAATTTGTTTTGTTTTTCTTTGTGAAGCACTTTATTGTTCTCAAGTTTGAGTCTATTAATCTCATTCATGCAGACGGAGGCAGACTCTGAAATAAAATAGTTCGTGTTCGAGTTGATAGATTTTCAACCTCATTGTTTTTTCCAGTTAATCTGCTGTAGGTTTTTTGTTACAAATCTCATTGAATGAAGAGTTTTCCTGGAGATTGAGATTTTCTGTTCATTTTAATTGAAAAAATATGTGTATCAGTAGTCTGGAAAGAAGCTGGGAAGTGTACATAAAATGTGACTAATCCCCTGATCATGAATAAGAACCACCATTTTTTGAACGAAATCTGTTTAAATGAGTGATTGAATCACTAGAAATGCTTGAACGCGGATAAAATTTTGTCCTCCATATTGTTTTTCGTTTTCTCGATTATCACTGATTCCTACTATGGTTTATTTACTTACGATAAAAAGACGATGACGTTGCAAAACAAAATATTGTGATGTTGCCAAGCTGTAGTTTTTTCCTTCACTTAACGAAAACTAGAAAAGTCAATCTGATGTTAGATTGACAGTTCTTATTTTTCATTGTTCCGTGCCTCGTATGGGGCGTAAGTCAAAAATATTTATTTTAAAATAAAAGGCTTGTATGATAGGCTTGATTAATTTAATATAAATATCTATTCATGAAAAACTATGGATAAGATACAGGAAACAGTAACCAATCATTCTATATTCGAATTAACATTCAATTATTTCACATAGAAGAGGGTTAAATGACGAACTGTAGGTCCTTATACCTTATTTTGTGCTCTGTCTATAGAACCATCTTCAAGAGTACTGTAAGGGTTTACGCTAAAAGGAATCAATCATCTTCATGTAAATTTAAATATTGCTTCTTTATACAATATCTATTATATTTATTATAATAAAAATAGAATGGAAATTCATATATCGACTTCGGTAGCTGGCCACGTGTAGGTGTGCTATTAGACTTTTTATATATAGCTGTGATAATCCACCAAAGCAAATTGAAATAATGAAATTTAAAGTCAACATTCCTTCATCATCACTGTCAAAATTAATAATAAGTAGAGGCACATTCTGTCTATCGAATACTACTTCTTTATCCCACCAATCTTGTATAATTTTTTTTTAGTGTGCTCTACTGTCTGACCAAATATCAGGAGTCACTTTTTCTAAAGACTTTTTCCATGCACCTAATGCTTGTTCTGTTGAAGAACCATCAGTTCCCACATGATCTCTATAAAAATTTTCAACTATGCCCCAAATATGTTCAATTGGGTTGAACATACAGTGGTAAGGAAAGTCTAAGCACTTTGTGGCCATATATTTTAGATAATATGTCAGCTTCATATACTATTAGTGGTTTATTCCTACAAAAATGTGTATATTTAAACAAAATAAGTTATCTCAGTATTACCATAATATATTGAATAATGTTCATATCAAGTAACAGTTTAACTAAATTCAATAATTGGGTTTTGAAGAAAGTATTTACAAAAGGAATATCATTTTGTATCAACCAGTTCTGTATATCAGCCTTTTTAGTAGATGTTGTTGGTACTTTATTGATCACTGTATTGTGATAACTTGCATTATCCATTACAATTGTGGCAGGTTCTTCCAAGCTCACTAAAAGTTTTCTTAAAGTTTTCAAGGTTATGTGTTCCTCTGAAAAAATATTGTGTTAGCTAATTGTGAATAAAATAAAACAGTGAATTCAATATACTCACTGTTTCCATACATTTCGTATATAACATTTCGGAAAGCATTTTGATCAAAGTTATCAATTTCAACACTAGGTTTTATGCGTTGTCTCTTTTAAGGTGGGTTTTTAGGCTGTTCACCTCTGATATTCTTGGCGGCAATACTATTAACGTAACGCTAAGTTGTAAAGCTTCTGCAACTCTCTACAATATAATTACTTCAATTTATGAAAGAATAATATATTAAGTTTAATTAACCTAACCTATCATTAAAAACATTTAACCATTTACATTTAAATATGTAAGAATAATATTGATAATAATGAATACAAATAGCGAATACTATTACTTACGTTTCTTACAGCAGTAAGCGGCATTCTCGTTCAAAATAGCTCAACAAAGATGTTATCATCTCTTAACATTTACTGTTCAGCTGCTTCGGCATTTTATTGACTACATACTGCAGATTTGCCTGAATAATTAGTAATGAAAATAACTGTTTTTTAATCTTAAAGAAGCAATGAATTTAAAAGCACCAAAAAAACTTGTAAACATTAAACGATGATCGAATGTCAATAAACGTCAAAACATGCTGGGGAATTTTACCAGTTGATCTGACAACGTCTTGAAGTTTTGCCAACCCGTTAGCTGTAAATTGCCCTGGCTGTTAAGGATAAGTTGTATTTACAGTTGGTAAATTAATATTTATTCTGATAAGCAGGAAAGTAACTAGAGATGACGTCATCGTCTTTTTATCGTAAATAAACCATATATTGGCAACAGTCTATGAAAATAGATCAGTTTCTCAATCGTTTTTATAACCTAATGATTTAACATTAGGCGAAAAAAATACTGAAATACTTGAAATATTTACATAAATACTTGGCTATAAATTATTCGTTGCATTGTTCGGATTCGTAACCAAGGTAATTGAAACACAAACATTCTCAATTGAGCGTCGTTTGAATTAATTCAACGATTCATTAATTGTGGATTCACGTTTAAGCACATATTATAAAGAGAACAGATACGAAAGCTTGACAGAGAACAGTAAAAAGAGAAAGACATGGGTGGACATACCTATTTATATGCCCATCGTCTTATATCGACTCCGTTCGGGCTGCTTCGCGAAATTTGTCAACAGGGTTGTCAATTTGCATAATATTTCCTCCAATTTACGATCATAGGTCAAATATTTTATAAGCATTTTTTCAAGTGTTATAGTTATACAAATACAAATATTCGATAATTACTTGTTTTAAATCAATTTTATTCACATTAAAAGAATTATTCAATTAAAAAGATTATAATATATAAAACTCATACCATAAATATATACTTTTTTCACAAACCACATCCTTGGCAACCATGCACAATAACGGTGACGGCTAACCTAACCTCAACCTAACCTAACATCAAAATTCATAACGGTATTTTTGTTTGCTTCATTGTTTGAAGGTGTTCAGTCGGCAATATTAAGTGTGTTATTTAACTTATCGATTGTGCGTTGTGGTAATATTAACTATAAAAATATAGTGGTATAGATTATTATTCTTATAAAATGGATAAACATCACAGCGGAGTGTATTGTTCATACAGAGACTGTTCAAATAAATTTTATTCGGAAAAAAATAAAGTTCTTTCGATTTCCAACGGATGAGAGTATTTAATTTAATATCCCGGCGTATGATAAAAGAAATTTTGAAGTTTCTGATATTAACTTTGGTGCTACAAAATATTAGCAAAATAGGTGTATGTTGTATTACCTTTGATAATAAATAAATTAAGAATTATGTGTACTTTGAAATTCGGTTGATTTTTGTAATTATTTGTGTTATCTAAAAATGTTTTTATTAATTATTAATCTCCCAAGAGTAATGACTATTTATAACAAATCATAGGAATGTACATATAGGTATTTAATAAATACATAAATATTTATTCGATTATGATTATTGTTTTAATTCATGGTGCAGTTTTGAAGATTTAGTGGAAACTTCCAAAAAAACTAGATTCGGCACTAGAAATTGTTATTGTCCCCGAGTCAACAGTGCAATTTGGTAAGAAATTTAAGAAATATTTTAAACTGGCAACATCGCGGCCATACCAAGTTAAACGTCCAAGGTCATTGACGACGGAGCTGAAAATCGTTTGATGTTTTACCGGGATTCGTATCTGTTCTCTTTTTAATCTTAAGTAGCATTTCGTGTAATAGTAGAGTGATCTGGCAATTCAATCATTCATTGTTCTGGGAAAATTATCACCAATTGATGAATCGTATCATCAGTAGTAATATCACATGGAAGTGAGAATAAATTGGAAATAATTTGACAGAGTGCAACAGGTTTGAGAAACAGCCTGGCGAACTATAATCCAATTTATCGTGTGGTAACTATTCGATAGATTGTTTTTTCGACAACTTTTAAGATTTTATATTTTTATTCATCAGAGGAAATATATAAATAAGTAGAGTTATTAAAGTTGGCTCCGATTTTAGCTGCGTATTGTAGACTCAGTTTGTTGCTTTTGATGATAAGGGGTGGCTCGTTAGCTTCCACGTAGATTTTTTCCACTGGACTGGTTCTGTAAGCTCCAAGTGCAAGTCAAGAGCAGTATCTTTAAGGCTGGTGAAAGGGAAAAGATTTCAAATTACAGAGGGAGAAGTATTCAACCTAAATTAATGGACAAATTAGTTACCTGTGAACTAACATGGACATGTGAAAATGTGATAATTCCAGAACAACATGGTTTCCGCTTGGGAAAATCAACTTCCACAAATTTACTCTCCTACAAGCAGTTAGATGCTTTGGAAAAAGGTATCCAGATAGATTCTGTCTATACGGATTTCTCCAAAGCATTTGATAGAGTCAACCATTCGATACTTCTGGAAAAGTTGAGAGCATTAGGATTTGGGACTGACATTTTGAATTGGATTGAATTCTTTTTATCTCATCGTTATTAATGTGTCAGAATAAACAATTATATTTCAAACACAATTCCTGTTGGTGTACCACAGGGCTCACATTGTGGTCCATTATTATTCAACCTGTTTGTGAACGATATTGGTGACCATCTTCAACATGCTGAATTTTCAAGGTTTGTATTAGATAGTCAAATCCTTCAGAACGACTTAGATACATTATTTAATTGGTCCAGAATAAACAACTTACAACTCAATATAGAGAAATGCCATATTATCACTTTTTCGAGATCAAAACATCTTCTTAACTATGATTATAACATCAATGGTATGGTTCTTGATAGAGTCAACGAAATAAAAGACCTTGGGGTTACAATTGACCAGCAATTATCATTCAAAGGTCACATGAATAATGTGTCTGCGCAAAGAGTAGTAGAATGTTGGGGTTTCTGATGAGGAATGGCAAACAATTCTCTTGTAATACTCTCAAAACATTGTACTGTTCTTTGGTACGTCCTCACTTAGAGTATGCCTCTGTAGTGTGGTCTCCTTATTATAAATGTGACATTGTGAGAATTGAAAATGTTGAAATCAGATTTCTGAAATATATTTCATTCAAAATGGGTACGTATCTACAATTTAATTACCATAATATTTTAAACACTCTAAACCTAACTGATATCACAACACGTCATTTTCACTCTGATTTGATTTTAGCTTATAAAATCTTATCTGGTGGAGCTGATTGTCCAAATCTTTTGCATCAAATTAACCTTCTTGTTCCTTCTCATGGAACTAGAAACCCTCCATTATTTTCAATAAAAAATCATAACACAAATTACGGTTACAACTCACCTGTTTCTAGAGGTTTGAGATGGTTTAATAAATATAATATTGATCCATTTGTTAACTCTTTATGTATGTTTGAAAACTCAATTAGGATTGTATGCTTAGATTATTAGATTATTAAATTCTCAAATTAGTTCACTGTAATATTATAATTATTGTAATTACTTGTAATTGGTGAATCTTTTAAATAAATAAATAATAATTTTATACTGTGTGACACGTTTTTGGCTGTTTTCCGGCAAGAATGATAAGAAATGTCAATATTTTCACAAATACATGCTCTCTCAAATGATATGAAGGGTGATTCCAGATGTTTTATTTTATTCCTGGTCTGGTGGACAAAGTTACGGAGATAACACTAGATATAGGTTACTCATTAACAAATTGCAATTTCATTAACTGCAGACTGCACAATTAAAGGAGCTTCTCCAAATGCTATTAATGATGGATGTGTAGTGGAAATTAAATCACCAATGTTGAAAAAAAAACAAAAAAAACTTATTTTGATGAAGCAGGTAATATTGGTTCCAAATGTTTACATCAGATTCATATGCACATGCACCTCACTGGTAAAAAAAGCGATATTTGTTAGAGCTGATCCGGACTTTAAATCAAATAAAATAATTTTCCGCAAATCGCTAGGAAATTTTGACATTCCTGTCAAAAT
>CAJUYG010004116.1:0-17939 GCA_910591675.1 Galerucella calmariensis
AAACTGTCAAAGCCGTATTAAGTATGTTAACAGGGCACTGTAATCTTAAGCTTAACAGGCACGCAAAGCTGGTTGACAGACGAAGCCTTGTGAATATTATGTCACCTAGAGAAGGAAACTGTAAAGAGCATTCTATGCCAGTGCCACTGCGATGTCTTGTACTAGGTGATGAGAAGCATCAAGTAAGAAATTAAAAAAGAGTCGGACTGGAAAATGTAATCTAGATTCAGAGGACCACAAAATAGACCAAATCACCATAGTCATATAAAGAGATGCATCTATTTTCTTCTTATAGAGGGTACAACCAAAAGCACTTGAAATCTCGTCTGGTGGTCCTATAGTTTCAAACATTTAATTTTATGCAGTTACTCACATTTTCCGTTTTGGATCTAGATTTAAACAATTGTACGGGACTTCAAAATGTTTTGAAAAAATTCAATGATATTTTTCAAATGATATTGATATCTGGAAAGATGATAAAATTATGTATAATATAACTACAATTCGTTGCTAAGTTTGCTTTTACAAACATTATAAAAAACTATGGTTTATATAACTAACATTTTTACATAATTTGTACAATTGGAAATAAATAAAAAGCAATCAATTTTATCACCTCACCAGTCTCTTAATCGCCTATAAGAAGACAATCTATGTTTAATTGTCCAAAATCACGATATAACACAGTTTTTATCTTTGTCATCAATTGCCATTCCTTTTTTACTTGGAGATTTTTGAATAGTAGCCTGTCTTCGTCTAGCTATGGCAAGTGTATCGTTAGGAACATAAGATATTCGAACACCACCATAGGCTCTTCTAGGTGGTAACTGATAATCAAGGTCGTCACTAGAAGAACTTGAAGAACAAGTTGAACAGTAACTTTCGGTGTCGTCATCTCTTTCCTTGGATCTTGATCTGCTTTCACGTTGCGGAATTGAACAAGTTTCTTTTCTACTTTTTCCTTTTCTTGGAAGACTGTCGCCTGCATGCTTCGACCTACCAGAATAACTTTTGCTTCTTGGAAATTTTCTTGAAGCTTCTAAACTTGCGTTGTCATTTTCATCTCCTTCAAAACCTTCGTTATCTCCTTGAAATCTAACACTAAGTGGACCTTTCCCTTTTTTAGTAGGCGACCCTGGGGTTGTAGAATTGCCAGTATCACTTGATCCTCCAGGAATGGCAAGTTCTGGCATGGAAGACGCGTGTTGTGGTGCTGGGTCGGCATTACTAGTGCTCGAATCTTTTTCTTCAGCATTGCTACTTTGTTTATCAGATTCTTCTTTTTTGCTATCAGAAACAGATCGAGCACTCCATTCATCTATACTTAAATCTGCTAAGTGTAATGGCTCCCTACTTCGATCTCTAGCTAAGAGTAGTTTCTCCAAATCAGAAGATTGTCCTTGACTACCTCTTTCGATTAAGAGGCGTTCAAGGTTTCTTTCTAATAATACCCTGTCTAAGCCTCGACAGCTAGGAGAGGAAGACGGTAAGCCTTTAGGCGTTGTTTCTTCATTTAACTGTTCGTTTTGTGATGTGTTGGTCCCAGTATCTGATAATGTAGGAGTGCTAGGTATTGATACAGGTTTTGGAGATCTTTGTAAAGCTCTCCGTCCCATTTTAGGTGATCTGGTAATAGTGGGAGATCTGTTCACATATTGAGCTGGAGGCGAAGAAGGAGACGAGGCAGTAGGAGATCGAGGAGGCAAATGTCTTCTCGTCGAAGGCGATAATGGAGGTGTACTACTTTCATTAGGTGATGAAGGCCTAGGTGGTCTATTTTTAATAGGATGACGTGGTACTCTAGTGTTTGGACCGGAAGAATCACTTGGTGTAGGAGGTTCTCCTTTACTACAGGCTATAGAGCAGTAAATAGCTCCCCTTCTGGGAAGGAAAGGTCTTCCTAGTAGTGACGTATGGCAAGTGTGACAACAAAAACAGCTCTCCGTCGCATGCCAATGTTGACCTTCATGTGACATTTGACCTTGATCTACTCCTATTGGTTCTCCGCAAGAGTCGCAGTATTCGGCAAACATGGCATCAAAACAATGTAAGCAGTAAGGTCTTCCATCTCTCATAATATATCTTTGACCACCGAGTTGCCGTTCGCATTCCGAACAAGCGAAATGTTTCATGTGCCAAGCTCGACCTTCTGCTTCGGTGCATTCGTCGGCGAGAATTATCTGAAAAAATATTATGAATTAAAAATTGTAAAAAAATTAAAAATGTGATAAATTAAATATGAAAATCTATGATGGAGTCTGCGGTTTTTATATTTATAATTCAACTTTATTACTCAGTCGTATTTGAAAATATAGCACTGTTATTGAAAATAAATTGTGCAAAATATTTTTTGGGCACTGTAGTCGAACGGCGTTAAATAACAATAGTATATATACGATTTTTCCACTACTAGCCAAATTTAAGACAAAAATTAAAAATAATTCACAAACGCACCACGAGAAGTGTTTACCCCGTCGTCTGACTGACAAGTACACTGTCAGTTTTCGATATATTATGAACGTATTCAGTCATTTTTGATTGAGCGCGAATTTTAAGCAAATGGCATTTTTATTCAAATCATTTTATCTTGATAGGTAATTTCAAGCACCAAATATGTTAAAGACAATCTCCTGGGTATACGAAATTATATTGCACAAGTTTTTGTTGAACTACTATCCCTAAATATCTTCTGTAAGTTCCTTGTGGCATTACTTATTCTTTTTTCTCTTATTCTTTTGGGAATCAAACCACAATAATGTTTTTTATTTTTTATTTCGACGTCGTTTCGGTAGCGTTCCAGCTACCGTTGTCAAGATTAACTAGTAATAAAATTAATAAAATAATTTTTGGTCCCTATCTGACACAACGAAAAAATATGACAACTAGACAATCTCCCTGTAGGTGTTTTATTGATAAGAATATTCAAAAATGGTGAAAAATTGTTATTTTCAATTTCAAGTTTTATAGATTTTTCTCCTTCATTTATATTTATTAAAAAATCATTCAGAGATACTAAGTCATAAGGCCATATTGCAAAAATGTCGTCTACATATCTCCACCAGAGATTTAATTTTTGATTATTCACTATTTTGGCTTCAAAATGTTCCATGTAAATATTTGATAGAATTGGTGAGAGGCAAGAGCCCATGGTAAGACCAAAATTCTGTTCAAAAAAATCATTATTGAACTGAAAATATGTTTTTGTTATACATAATTTTAATAATTCTATTATTGCTGCTACGCTCAATTTGGCCCTTTCTGTAAGGGTCTGATCTATTTCTAATTTTGATTTGACAAGTTCTATTGTTTTCTGTACCGGCACATTTGTGAAGAGACTAACTAGGTACATCAAAACTGACCAAATAATGGCTTTTGTTGAACTTTAAATCTGATAGTTTTTCTAAAAAATGATTGCTATTTTTGATGTATGAATCTGTCTGTCCTGCGAGGGGTTCAATGATTTTTAATATATAATTTGATAGTTTGCTGCATGGGGAATTAATAGTGCTACAAATTGGTCGTAATGGTATGTTTTGCTTAAGAATTTTTGGTAAACCATCAAAATGTGGTGGTTTACTGTATTTAGGTGTTAACATTGTTCTTTCACGGTTAGCAAATTCGTTCTTGAATATGAAAAGTGTCTTATAAATTTTGTTTTCAATTGATTTGGTAGGATCATTTGGTAGCTTGGTATATTATTTCGTTGTGTCAGATAGGTACCAAAAATTATTTTATTAAATTTATTACTAGTTAATCTTGACAACGGTAGCTGGAACGCTACCGAAACGTCGAAATAAAAAATAAAAAAAATTATTGTGAATAATAAAAGAATAAAAGAAAAAAGTACTATCCCTAAATTCTCAAAATATTTGAATTTGTCCATTATTGACCTAGGTTAATAATAAAAAATTATTAACCACTGATAGAGAAATTCAACTTCTCAGTGGGCTAGAAGAAGCAATAATTATAAACTTCACAGCTAGTAGTGGAAAAAGATTTTTTTTAATTAATAGTCACTCATCCCACACATCCTAACCGTTAACGTATGAAAAATAATAAGAAGTGATTAAAATACTATGAAGTACTTAATTTGCAGATATTTAAATTTAAAACTATATAATAATAGTAAATAATATATACCTCGTCGCAAGCAGAACATCTTGGTTTGATAGTTTCGGCGTGATGTCGACCGCAGTACAATCGACCCTCTCTGTAGAAATATATGAGGTCGACGAGCAGTTCTCTACAAACGGTGCAGCTGAAACACGCAGGATGCCAGCAGGTGTTAGGTCCAGCACGACTAGCAAATACTCCTATATCACCTACGGAGAGGGTTTCCTCACACTAAAAAATTAAAAAGAATAAACTTAGTAACAAATACAAAAGACTAATATTGTCTAACAATAGTATGCATCATTATTTTTGAGACTATTTAATTAAGGCGAATAAAAAACCTTAGATAACATTATTTTATCGCCGACCGTCAGTAAAACCGTCAATTATCAGATTGATTTCCGGAAGTAAACAAACAGTTTACATATGGGTCTGGTAAAGTGACATATGCGTCTGGTAAAGTATTTTGATTTTGACATTACTCGAAAATCATCATCTGTCAGTGTCACGCTTCTCCCTATTACGGCTCGATAATAGTTTTCTTGCGATTTATTTATAACAAATTATTGTTGGAACTCCTTTGACTTCAGGAATTAACTTTTATAATGATTTAGGGTGTACCTTCAAAATAAATATAACAAATGATGAGTAGATTTGTTCTATATGTGCTGTTTACTTTGTCATAATAAAATGCTATGAAATATACCTCAGTCTTTTATATTCTGAATTCTGAGCAGTTGGCGATACAATTTTGTATGCACCACGTCAGTAAAGTATCTTTATCGGACTCGCCTGTT
Source organism: Galerucella calmariensis (assembly GCA_910591675.1). Taxonomy (NCBI): domain Eukaryota; kingdom Metazoa; phylum Arthropoda; class Insecta; order Coleoptera; family Chrysomelidae; genus Galerucella; species Galerucella calmariensis. Next base: position 4,911 of record CAJUYG010004116.1, read on the forward strand.
ATTCGCCTCGCTTCGCTCGTCTCATAATTTCAGGCTCGTCCGATAAAGAATCACTTTACTGCCTTGGTACATAAATAACTATTATTTCAGAAATTAGTAGGTACAGTTGTTTTAAAAAAAGTAAAAGTATTAAAAATATGTGTAAACGTCATTGTTTGCGAAATACCGGCAACAGTTTGAGGTTATCAAATGGTTAGGTTGTCAAAATAGAGCTTACTTACATCCAAGGTATACTTGACTTAATAGATATCGTGCGAACTTGAAGTTGTCGGCTTTTTGTTCGAATGTAATTCGATACGATACCGTCATAGTCCGCAACATAACTTAAAGGGGATACACGATTAGATAGCTGCATTAAAAATACTACGTCCACTATACCTAAAGTAGGTTGCCTATAAAAACTATTGGTCATCTGACCTTGCCATATTGTGCTACATATCGTGCCTGATTTATAGTGAGGTTTCAATAACAAACCTACAAAGCAGTTTGAAATTGGGCGGGTACGATGACGTATTCTCGCGCCTTTTAATCAAGCTCTTGGCACAGATTATAAAGAGAACAGATACGAAGGCTTGACAGAGAACAGTAAAAAGAGAGAGAGATGGGTGGACATACCCATATGTTATCTATGATAGCCATTTGAATGCCCATCGTCTTATGTCGACTCCGTTCGGGCTGCTTTGCAAAATTTGTCAACAGGCCTATGATAAAAGAAATTTAAGTTTTTGATATTAACTTTGGTGCTACAAATTATTATACCTTGCACAGGTGTATATTGTATTCCCTTTGATAATAAATAAATTAAGAATTATTTGTACTTTAAAATTTGGTTGATTTTTGTAATTATTTGTGTTATCTAAAAATGTATTTATTAATTAATCTCCCAAGAGTAATGACTATTTATAACAAATCATATGAGTGTACATAATATGGGTATTAAGTAAATACATAAATATATATTCGATTATGGTTATTGTTTTAATTCATGGCGCAGTTTTAAAGATTTAGTGGAAACTAAAAAACTAGATCCGGCACTAGAAATTGTTATTGTCCCCGAGTCAACACTGCAATTTGGTAAGCAATTCAGAAAATATTTTAAACTGGCAACATCGCGGCCATACCGAGTTAAAGGTCCAAGGTCATTGACGACGGTGCTGAAAATCGTTTGATGTTTTACCAGGATTCGTATCTGTTCTCTTTATAATCTGTGCTCTTGGTTGGCAAATAGAAAGACGTTAACAAAACTTTTAAATATCGGTACTTTTTTTAATAAAACTGCTTATAGTATTATCATAATGTATATTAAGATAATAATTTAAAAAAAATATTCCGACAAAGGCTTGCCACAAAACGATAAATTCGGATATATACACCAATGTGACATTTCTATAATCTACAATAAAGTCGTCTCTGCCTCTTAGTGAACATGCACACACGGTTTTTTTTCATAAAAAAGGAGGAGTGGTGCCCCCCAAAATAATCGAAAAATGACAAGGTCTCAATATTTTACACTTATACGGTCGCGTATGGTACGAGACAGGCGAGAATAAGGAGTCGATTTATTAGCCGGCTCCCTAGGTTCTTTTACTTGGGGTGAGGGACATATTGTAACACTTGAAAGTTTTTCCCATAATTTATTGCCCCATTTATTGAAATAGCGACTTGATTTATATCCTACTGCACCCATGGAAATTCTTTAAACAATATTTGGTTTAATGAAATAAATCTTTTATTTTTTAGTTGAATTAGATATGCTATACAGTGTGTATCGTAATTATGTTTACAAAAGATATTTGGTGGTTGTCGATTAAGGCATATGGCAATTGGATTATTCTGAATTGTTTTGAAACATTTGAGGTAACTGGCTAATATTACAAAGCTATGGTATTCTATCACTTATAATATAAATAAGGTAAATGATAATGGTCCCCCGAGGGACCCTTTGGGAAGCTTTACAGTTCAAGTATAAGAATAGTAATGATAACCTCTGACCATTCAAGCCATACAAACAGTTTATGTCGAAAGCTTTTGAAAACCAGTGTAAATAAATCTGCAAGCCTCTCTCCAAAGCGTTAGACAAAAAGTCGTCGACATACGTGAGTGAGCCCAATTCTGCATCATATTGTTGGTATATCATAATGCTTGAGCAGTCATTAGTACAGTCAAAGTCAAATGAAACGCACAACTACATTAGGCTGAGACTGCATTATTTAAACATCTGCTATCCCATCAAACACATCTACGTTTTTTAGGTCGTTTTTAGGTGAAGTATTTCTAATACATTTTAGCCATAGATCATTGAAACTAATTGAATTTTTATGAATTTTGGTGTTTTTGTCTTGTGCGTTTTATTTGACTTTGACAGTACATTAGATTAGTTTTGATGTCGTGGCTAATCGGCCTATGTCATTGCGACCTTTTCAGATCTATTGTAGTCCTCTCAACCTAAATTACATTCTACAGGACAGTTCTTTTTAAATAACCAATCATCCTCTCTAGGTGAGAGAATCTGCACATGCCTTTGTCTGACTAACCCATTACCTACTACGGCAACAGAATACACCATCCCAACAAGAAGCGAAGCTTGTGCTATTTTACAATTCATTTTCTGAGTGCGCATGTCTGACAGTCGCCATTTTAAGCCCGTTATCTGTCAATGACATGTGATTTTATTGTTTACCAAAGAATTTTCTCTGTTGTAAGCTTTTTGATTATTTACATATTTTTTTGTGTTTTGAACGATTAAATTTGTTTACAAAATTAGATTTATTAGTTATGGCGCCAAAAACTTGGTGCAATTCGTGGCTGTCATTCAAGTGATGGATGAATAATTGAAAAACACAACAAAACTTCGAAATCTATGGAGAAAAGTTTACTGTCGCTTCTTTTTTATAACTTCGTTGTCACAGATATCAGTACATTTTCTCTGGGTGTAAAATTTAATTCAGAATCTGGTGAAGTGTAACTTTTAAATATATAAATAATAAAAATTTTATATTCAAGCACCATACTTATTGTAATTTTTTATCATCATTTACTGAAATTCTTTCTATTGTAAACTGATATTATAAATATATAATCTATTATTATTGTATTGGTTTTTAGACTCAGCCTATCCTACATATAGTTCTACATGAAAACATACTTACACATATAATTTCGATAACAATATAGAAAATAAGAATCATTTGGTTAAACAATAGCTCATTATTTTTAATAATTGATGGTACCTACTCCAAAAACAGAAGCTAAAACCTATATTTATATATTTCTCACAATATTTGTTAAGCTGTTGAATTAACTTAAACAATTCATAAATTGAGTTGAACAATTAAAACTTTGTCGAAGCAATTCATAAAAATAAACAATTATTATTTGAGATTCTTTGGTTTCACTTTTTTGCGTGTAGTTAAAATTTAATTTACATTTTTTGAACAATTTTCTCAGTGTAGCTAGATCCGTTATCTGTCAACGTCAATTTGAAGGTCACAAAATTTTGCCCCCAAAACATCAAAGGATTTACAGCGGCTTTCGTTTCTTGTTCGGCTGGTGTATTCTGTGCTACGGCTTTGACAGTTTTCCCACCTTTGCTTATTAGGCCTGCCATAAATGTTGGCAAATGTCCTCTGATAAACTGTTTTGCCTTTTGCCTGTCTCTGTCCTGGTGAGATTACCCACCATTCCAGATATTTCTGTGCCACCCACTTCCTTGTGGTCATAGTTATTGTCGATTTTGCACCACTGCAGAAGGGTTCCGGTCCAATAAATAGCATTGATAAGCCATGTCTGGTCGTTTCATCCGCCATGACCTTGCAATGGTCTCCAATTGCGTTCTGCTTGGAAAGTTGTCTCTAAGGAGATAGTCTTATTGAAATAGCTATTCTTTGTTTTAGTCCTACAATTCCGGCTCCTACACCTACTTTTATTTTGGAGCCGTTCGTATACCATGTTGCAGTCGTCAGCAAGTATTCTATTCGATTATTGCAAATAGTCAAATTTGTATAGGATTGCTAATATTAAATTACTTGAGTGATTAGCGAATAATCTGCTTAAAGAGTTGTCTTTTTATTGAAATGAATTTTTTCTACTACCGTGCGCTTTAACCCACTTTCCCGCACGCATTTTAGCATTGAAAGTGTCACTTTCCCGCACTAGTGCGGGAAAGTAAAATTATGAAAATTTTGACCTTATTAGATAGTTTTTTACTTCGGAAGTTATAACTATTCTCACATTAGGTGAATAAATAGTCCATCAAATAAAATCAACATGTTTTCCAGCTTTTTGTTGCATTTTTAATTTTCTGAAAATATAAAATAATGAAAATATTTTGATATAAGTTTGTAAATTCTTTAAAGTAGTGTCACAAAGCAACTATCAAACCACCCGGGTTTGATATAAGAAAAATATATCAAATGAATTTCTTTCATCTACAAACGATGCCATCTTCATGAACGTCATTCACTCACCAGTTAACACCAAATAACTCCACTGGACCGGCAATTTTAAGTAATTCACAGAATGCAACAAATTGTGTTTCTAATATTAATATTTATAATAATAATTGTAATAATTTTTGGTCTAAGTTTTTTATACGTATGTTAAAATAAAATAAATTTTGAAAAATGGGTTGATATACTTTTTTGTATATACGGTCGTAGAAAAAATAATGTTCCTAACTCATGCGTAAATTGTCTTTCCCGCCCTTGACCGCTCGCCCGAACTCCGCTTCGCGTCGTTCGGGTCAACTGCAGTCGCGTGCGGGAAAGTATCACTTTCCGCACTAGTTAGGAAAATAACTATTTTATTTCCTCTCTATCTTGCCATTTAAAATAAAATACCTTTATTCAGGTAATACAGTACAACTAACTTTCATTATATTTAAAAAATTCAACCGACCCTCACAAATATACTATTGTCGACTGCGAATACTAATCTAGTCATCGTATTCTTTTATCCCATGAAGTGCAATTAAAACAACGCAAATGGCAACCATTTTAATTCAAATGGAAATTGTTTTGTTTTAGGAAAACTGCGATTGGAACGGTTAAAAAGCCATGGAAAAAGCTCGACGCCGGATTAATGAAATTTTTAATTTAACTCAATAAAAGTAATATCGTACCAATAGCGTCCCTTTTAATTTGAATAATATGCTTAATATTTCGATGTAAAAGTATGGAGGAACAAATTAAAATGGATATAAACGATATTAGTAAAAGTATCCAATGTGATCTTGTGTAGTTATGCAAATTAATAGGTATAAGCGGATTTTAATGCTTCAAAAAATACAAGCATATGTCGCCATGTACATATTGTACCGGGTATATGATACTAGGAAGCTAATTAGATCAGTGGCGGCTCGTTGCAGTGGATGGGTGACAACATTGAAGAAATTACAAATTTCTCCAATACAATAGAGATTAAGTACCTATGAGTTATCTTTGATAGGATTATGGAAAGTCAGATTATAAATGTTATAAAATATATATTATTATAAATCAAAACGAAACAAGCTTGGGAGAAGATTACGAAGTATACCAACTCTTCTGCTGAAGAGCCCAGAGAAATATTTCCATTATAACTTTCTTACCATAAAGAAGAAAGGTCTGTATCCATTTTTAAAAAAGACTTATGAAAAAATCTGGTAGCGAGGAATCAAATAACTTTTATTGAGCTGTAATGCATTTTTCTATTGTTTTTTATTTGATAATTTATTTCAACTTGTTCTCTGCATTTATTTAATGATAAATGTTGTAATGATAATGGGAATTGCTGAAGCGTGTCGTTATAGTGAACTCTGTGCTTTGAAAATGGACAATGTAGAAATAAGGCACAATTGTTACTATTCTTGATTCAAAAAATGGAATGGTACGTAAATTTACAGTAACTAAAAGTGACGATGTTATTTTAAAATAGTATGTTATGTATGTATGTATGTTATGTAAGATACCACATGACGAATTACCACCCTTTACCACTAAACTAAACTAAACTTTCGAAACAATATACGAATTTCAAAACAATATAGGGAGGACGAAAACAATATTATAAAGCTTTTATTAGCAAAAGCTTTTCACAGTTGGACAATAATGACAACTTAAGCAGTCGTTGAACACTGATTATATTTTAGCTTGATTATGTGAAGTATAACAGAACCGTTAAGGAAAATTTTGAGTAAAACGGGTCTGTTTTATCATATTACGGCTGATTATATTGACGGTTCCGTGAAAATAATTCAACATCATGAACTGTCAGAAATAACTCCTCGGTTGAAATATCACGTTCCTGCTATATTTTAATTGAGTGTTCTAAATACGGATGTAAGGGTTGGAGCATCCCAATGCATAGATGCTCACGGACTTTATGTCGGCGAAACAGGATTTTGAACTGATGAAATTTTATGAAATAATATACTTAAAAATGAAAACCGATTGCTGAAATAACGGAAACGCTTTCTTCTAGTCTCAAGAGTAATAAATGAAAAAGCCCAAATAAAAGAAAGAAACAATAATTAAAAAATTCTCATTCTTGGAAAAAGCCCCAATGGAATACATAAAATTAATATTCAAAAGTTGAGTGGATGCCGTTTAAAAAAGTGGAAGCTGGAGAGTTGAATTAATGAATATTAATTTTCATGGTATCAACGAAATTTTTAAGAGCTCATTTTGCTCGTGTGATGCACTAGAGAGAAGTGGATGGTGTTCAGTTCCTTTCAAGGTGAGTAGCGGTATATGAGATTTTGAAATTAATAATGAGTTTATGATATGAAGCTACACTGAATCTAGGAGTTGAAAATATTATTGTCTTACCACAAAACGAGAATACAAAGGGAATATATTGTTACAAACAATACCTTACATTGTATTGGATTACAAAGGGGTTGATTGGGGATGGCTTAGAGTACCAGTCTTAATAACTTAATGTTATTGAAATAAAATATGATGTTTCATGCTTTAATATGTCGAATACTGATATAACCCTTAATTGCAATAAAACTCAGAGCATTCACTACATTCTGTTCTTTGCTTTTTGTGGTAGTTTATTCTTTTTGGTGGACAAATACTTACTGCTAGTTTTATTTTTATTCTTTCTGTGGTTTTAAGAAAAAACTCTTTTTGTTTGGTATATTTATTTAGGATCGACAAATATTCTGAATTCAATACTGCATGGACTCTTGATTACACTCAAAATAATGAAGCGCCCACATGAACTTCTTCGTTGGGTGGTGTATATTTTCCACTTCAGACGTCTTCGACTATAAGGTTCACTGATTTTTTTTGGAAAAAAAGGATTAATTTTTTTGAAATGATTGGTTTTCTAACATATTACCTTCTATTCTGTCAAATAGATCTCAAATAATTTAATAGCGATTCAAAAAAATGGAGACCCATATTCGATTAAATTAGATTGGTTAGGTTATTTCAGGATTTAAAAATATTTTTTTTTGTCGACATTCATTAATAATCCCCTACTATTGAAATTTTTATTACTAAAATTATCAATAGATAATTTTCTCCACGACTAAATAATAACGCACAAATTATTTTTACATATTTGGCTGCATAATGATATAAATTCTTCACACCAGTGAATAATAAAAAGAATTCACTCTCGTTAGCCAATCACATTCTATTATCATCAGAATTCACGCTAAAATGAATAAATCAAATCGTCTCTTTAAAATGTCAAATACCTAAGAACGCAAATCGCTTCTGACAGCGCGTCGTTTGAAACGTCAAAATAATAATTATAAAATCATAATTTTACGTATTATAAGAGAGCAAAATGGACAACAGTAGCGATAGTGAATATGTACGCCTCCCGGAATTAATTTCATTTATAAATGTAAGGGTTCTGATTAAAGATATGAGTTACATATACCCATATATTTACTCTTTACATTTTTATAAATATGCTCTATAGCCTAGTGGTGGTTGACTATGGCGGACGATCTAGGTTCGATCCTCACTGGAAGTTTTTTCTTTTTAGTCGTGGAGAAAGTATAGTCTTTTACTTGTGTAGCATGGCTATTATTCACTTGGATGATTTCAATACCTAAAACCGGTATATGTCGACAAACACAAATGAGGTCCAGTGATTCTCGGACACTGCAGGTCGCGACAAGTTTTTAGACGGTTCCAGCCCTGGCACGTCTTCATCTCAATCACTGACTGATCCGCGACTTAGCACATCTTCATCTCAAGCACTGACTGATCCGCCACCTAACACATCTTCATCTGAAGCACTGACTGAACAATACGAGCTAATTTCTTTAAAAAGAGTAGCTGCAAAAGAGAATCTTCTACTTCAAGCAACAAAAATGTTGCCTTTTCCCATATTATTTTGATAAATAAATAAAGATTTTTTTTTGTTATTATTTAAAAAAAGAATTCTTTTTAACATACACCATGAGTGCATCCTGAATATCGACAATCGCCGGTGTAAGTTAGAAATAATGAAATTTCAACAATATTTCGGACATACGTCAAGCAATGTTGAGAATGTCGACATTCACCAGATTTCGGTCTATAACGGTAACATATATATTTACTCTTTACATTTTTATAAATATGCTCTATAGCCTAGTGGTGGTTGACTATGGCGCGGACGATCGCGGTTCGATCCTCACTGGAAGTTTTTTCTTTTTAGTCGTGGAAAAAGTAGTCTTTAACTTGTGTTGAATGGCTATTATTCACGCGGATGAAGTGAGTTTTGGAATCATCCATCATTCTGCACTCGTTCAAGAATATACTTTTGGATTGTGTATTCTTAAGAGCTGTCGTCATTCTATGAGGATTATAACAAAATGCTTTTTTTTATGAATAACAAGTAGAGCAAGAATGTGCCAGGATGAAAAAATCTTCGTTATATTACAGAATGGAAAAATAAAAAAAAAACAGGAAATTTAATAATTTAATAACCATAGTTTTCTGGTACTTCAGTACCTATAACTAAATTCTCACACCCCGTCGTTTTTGAAATACAGTATCCGCCAAAATAAACAGTACCGAAAATAAAAATAAAAATAAAAATTAATTTTTAATTTCTGTAATGTAAGTGTTCAAAATGTTCACCATTTCGACGCAAACAAGCTTCGTATCGATTTTGTAAGTCAATAAACATATTTATAAAAAGTGGTTGATGTAACTGCCGAAAAATATTTTGTATTCTTTCCCGTAGTTCGGCAATATTCGCCGGCGGATTTTCCTAGTGAAATATTTTGTGAAACATCACACTTTTACTAGGAGCTGCTTTATTGAATTTTTGTTGATATTTTATTGACACCTGTTCTAAGCTTGGACCATCATTACGACCTTTTCCGTATGAACGAAAATAATGCTCTACCAAAAAAACTTTTTCTCCCGTTGTTAGAACCATTTTTAAATCAAATTTAACTGCAGCGTACTATTAATATATCAACTAATGACAATTAAGTCAAATATGACAAATCCATATTACATAAACACCTCCACAGCACTCTCTGTTTCGGTACTGTTTATTTTGGCGGATACCGTATATGTATTTCATTCGGATCTTTCATACAATATCTATTGCTTACTGTTATTTCTGTTCCAAGACACATTTAAATGACTTTGAAAGGACAGAAAACAATGGACAAACCCATCAAGTAAACTCTCGCGATCATTTCTACTTAGTACTCGATCCGTTAAAATGTCTGTTTCTATTCTTCATTAGTAATCCGTACCTCTCATCAAGCTCTACTCAACGTTTCACCATTCTATTTCTCTCGAAAGTTTCAAACTTTACAAACCGTATAATGGGAACTTTAAATTGGAATCCTTAATCATTCCCTTAACAGCTTCACCGAATAGCTCCTAGAGTAGCAGGGACGTGGTTAAAAGGGTAGAACGTGCTGTGGTATACATACAAGAATAAACTGATGTTGATTTCGAGTAGCTTACTTTTAAATGAAAATTGTTTTTAAGTGAAACAGTTTATTGTTTCGAGTAGTGTCTTGTTGTCAAATTATTCGAATTTTGGTTTGCGATTGGAGGTGTAGATGTCGCTGCCGTCACAACTTTTACATTTCCGTTACTGGAAGACATGTATTGATTGTGATTTTGGTGTATTTTCCAGTCCGTGATTGGGTTTTGAGCTCGCGGACAGAGAACATATACCTTTTACTGATGAGGCGCAAATACGCCGAAACTGATCTACAAGTTGTACGTTCATAAACTTACTCAGAGTAAGGATAGTTTACTCCTCCGAAGCGTTCATAAATTTACTCTTCCAGTATAGAGTATGCTTTTATAAACGTTCAGAAACCTACCCGGAGTAAACTCTGCATACTCCGCTTTTTAATGGAGTATATTATATACACTGACAGTTATGACAGTTTGGCTTATACAGTAGCTCTGTTCAGATTACTGCTGGTTATTTTTATTGATGAATTGTTATTATTTGATTTTGATACAGTCATATATCTATTAATAGATATATGGTTACAGTTGATTGCATTGCATATCAATAATGGACTACTCTGTGCTATCAATTGGAAAGGATACCATTATTCTTAAAAATAAGGTTAGGTACCTACCTAATGCCTACCTATGCTGTAATATTTATTAATCATTAATCATTATTCAACATGGGTTCCTATCATTGTGTTATGATACTAATATTATTATTATTCAACTCATCCATGGTTTAATCAATGTCCATGGTTAATTAATTTCTATTTTCGAAATGAAAAATATAACCTCAAATTCATATACACAACAAAATGACATTTGATTTACCTCCGGCCGGTATAGCCTCTGAACGGTTACTCCGAGTAACCAACAAACATACTTTTCTAATCACGTGATCATATTCGTCTCTATTCACTGTAGTAAGTTTATGAACGTAGCCCTAGCAGTCAAACTTTCGGCTACCCTAGCTGCCACTGTCAAGTTGATGTTAACCATAGAACATACAGTTACATACGAGAAAGTGGTGTTCCGTTATTCTAACCATAGATTCTAACTGACAACTGTGTCATGATTTTTTCATGTTTGCTTACACTTTGCAACAAAGATTATTTCAACTTTAAATTTGATTGTGTTATTATCGTTTAGGGTAAAATCGAGAAGCTTATTTGATTCATTCATTGGAATTTGTCGAGTACGAAAGACGACCATATACTGTTGAAGAACGGATGAATCTCTTTGAAGAGCAAAATTTTGAGAAATTAACTCTAAATATAGTTGCATGTACTTCGAGTTTTATAAAAACGTTTTGGTGGTGAGTACTTAAATTTATATCTTGGAGAATTAGGTAACTGAAATTTTGGAAACTAATCTTATTTATCGGGTCCGTTGAACTATAGGGAAACACGAATTTTTTACTGATTTTGCGAAAAATCGATAGTACTCACCTATTTTGAGAATAATCCGTCAAAAAATTTGCGGGTTATACACAATTTACAAAGAAAAATCCAAAAAAAGATTTTTTTTCGCCACTTGAGCCATCACTTTTTGGCATGATATTTCATACAAAAAACAGTTTAAATGTATTGCTCTGTACATGAAAGTGATCAACAACATGTGCTCTCGCTATCTATGAAAAAAATCCAGTTAGATTCTTCATAATATTGTTTAAATTACCACTTTTATAAATATATATTTGACAGGCAACCAGTTTGGATATAAATAATTTTAATAATCATTGCATTTTTGCATTGCACTTTTTGACGGATTATTCTCAAAATAGGTGAGTACTATCGATTTTTCGCAAAATCAGTCAAAAATTCGCTTATATCTTTCGTGTGTTTATGCAAGCTGAGGTTATACTGCTCTTAGTCTTGGTTCTGTTTCAATTGAACCCCATAATATATACCCATATCCCCCCTATCCGAGGCCCACCTGATCTGTCTGTTAGTCACCCTGATCGGCCCCTGGGTGTGAAGTTTGTGTACCAAATCCATCCTTTTGACTCTTCCTTCTTTATAAGCATAACATAATTGATTAGGGAAGCTTTGACTTGCATATATCACTGAATTTAATCATCTGTGTCTTAGATACTGGCTGAATGGACATGGATTTCCAAGTGCCAAAAACAGAGAAAAAAAAATTGTAAGAAAATAAAATTTCGCGGACTCTGCTGAGTACACGAAATACTGATTTCACGTGCAATTGCACGAAAAATAATTTTATTACCCTAACGAACTTCACATTGCCTGCTCCACTGTTATTCATAGTACATTAGACAGGAAACAAATGATGACAATGGCATAGCACCCTTTGACGGCTATTGACCGTAATCAAATGATTGCTCCTTGACGGAATTAAAACCACTATCGCAGCTTTGTTAGAAATTTGACACTGTTCGTCTTTCACTCTCGATTTCTCTTCTTAATTTCTATTCAACCTCAAACTTTAATGTATACTTCATTAATTATGCAATATTTATAAGTGATGATTAGGAATTTTAGCAAATCACTTGTAATCAGGACAGTATTGTTATAATGATTTGAAAAAAAAACCGCTAATTCTGTTAACACACAATCGAGTAGAAGTTTGATTGAAGGTTGGTATTTTTAACAAAAAGAGAAAGTGAGTAAAATATATTAATTGAAGCTCGAAATTTAAATCACTTAAAACGAAAGTCCGTTTCACACTATAAATATTTATTAACCTGAAGATGTCTAATTTCACAGTTTGATAGTTGAGAAACATTTCCTCATTTTAAGAGTCGTTAACTGATACAGCACTTTTGTTTGCGATCGTTTCAAGATGCCGACTTTTTTTATGCGATGATAGATCATTATTTACTCACGAGCTCGACATATTTATTTTGCGAGAACAAAAAACTTTCTTTCGAACCGAAAATTTTTTACCTGTTTCGAAAGAGATATATCAAAAACAATATAGCAAATTTGGTGAATTGGAGAGAAATAAACAGCATTATATACTTTTCAGAAAATGTTTTGTCGGCTTATTCCAAGAAATTTCTCAAAACTTTAACGGTCTTATTAATAAATACCTATACAGATCACGTAATTTCTTATGGAACCTTCCTGGATTACACAAG
>CAJUYG010004117.1:0-17938 GCA_910591675.1 Galerucella calmariensis
CACCAATTATGAACAACAAAACACATACTACTACACATTGTAGAGCACCAGCGCGACTAAATCCAAATTCACTGAGCTATTCCGTTTAAATCCGCTCATGCGACTATAATTTGACGGTAATAATCTATGTTCTAGCATGGATGTAGTCACACCAATATTTCAAGCTTTGTCAATAATAATTATGATTTTTACAATGGATTACTTGGATTTATTAACAGAATTGTTGTGTGGATTCTATGTGTGAGATTTACGGTAAATTTTGGAAATTTTTATCTTATTTAGGCGGTACATCACTTAACTCTTGGAAGGTAAGTCTTTATAATATGGTACTGACTTTTTGGAAAGTTAACTTAGTTTATTAGCAACAAATATTATACTAATAATAACTGGCTCAGAAATCTTAAACAGGGTATAGCGTGATGAAGTAATGTTCAAAATCTGAAATTACGAAGTGATAGGTTTTGGATGACGTTAAAGTTCAAATATAATTTTATCCTGAATGTGGTATATTTTCACATATTTGAATAATTCGTCTTCAGCTGCATTTATTCCATTGAATGCACTTTGGTTCAAGATCTTGTCGGTGTAGCCCCGATTTCGTGCCTCTTCTACACCACTAGCCATGTACTGTGGTTAGTTCGCAGAAGTTCTGTAATTCTGTATTTTTTTCTTTTCTACTCCAGACCTTCCTTGATCTCCATTGAGTCGCTGCATGTTGTTGTAGCTGTTCTCTAATAGTACGAGATCTGGCTGCAGGATTAGTGCGCTCATCTGTTTTTTGCTTAAAACAAAATTTTTATGTATAATTATAATTAGAAGAATATATATTTACCGGGTTGCCTATCGAAATTTGACCGCCATTATTTTTAATTAAATTATTTTTAATTTATTTTTGGGAAAAACTTTCGTTCACTTGTTTTTTGAATAAAATTACGTCTACATCACGGTAATTTATATGGGTTCTGGGTTCGATTCCCCGTGAAGAAGTTTTTTTTATTGTTAATATTATTTTTAAATAATTATTCTGCTTGATATTAATAACGACAACAGGTAGAAGTTTGAAATATTTAGCAGAATATTCATTATTATAGATAATGGTACAGTACCCTTCATGAGGGAGTCCGACTGGCAACATCATCGTATATTTAAAAAGGGAAACCGTAGCATTATACAAATTGGACATTCAAGAACTGTACGTTTACCACAAAAAAATTAGTGGAAACATAAAATTGAATTGTTAAATTTTCAATTTGAAGTTATATTACAGTTTATAGAAATTTTTATTTTCTAGAAGTGGGTCGTGGGAAAAATATGCTGTTCGACTCGTGTGGATAGTCCATATCGCACTTTGTCCTCGTACGATATGGCCATCATATCCACACTAGTTGCACAACTACTATTTTTATCAAAATATGCCCTTTTACATTTAAAAACAACCTGTCAAATGTCAAATCAATTTATCCATCCATTTTAAAGTTATCGAATTAAAACATTCGAGTTTTCAAAATTTCAACACCCTGTATTTCGAAAAGTAAATGTGCTAGACCCTAGGTGAAAACGTTGTAATTACCCTTAACGTTCGAGATGCTTATACCATTTTTTGCGCGATCGTATTGAAATAAATTCCGAATAAAATAATTTAATATTCTTCGAAATGAACGAAATGTCAAAAGTAACATTTATACTTCTCGATCAGTTTAATATATATTTTGCATTTTGGTGAAATTGTTTTTATGCTATTTATTACGACGTCTGAACGGTAAGTAAACTTAGAAACTTAGAAACCAGTAAACACAACCTACCGTCCTGACAACCGATGATGTAAATAAACAAAAAAGATCAATCGCGCAAAAATATTATGGAAATAATAGTAAAAATGTATCACCAGCACTACGAATACCAGTTTTGCATGGAATTTTAATATAGCATCGGTGGTTCAGTGGTAGAATGCTCGCCTTCCACGCGGGCGGCCCGGGTTCGATTCCCGGCCGAACCATATGAATCGCTGCTTCGTAAACGAGAGAGAGACTCAGAGCACACGCACGCAAGCAAGGCACATAACGAAGCAACGTAACATAACGTAACGTAACGGTCAGATCTTTTGCGTCGCGACCCCTGGTCGCTCAAACATAACCTGACGTAAAGAACTAAAGTTCCAAAAATCTGAATCATCGGAGCTCTCAGATACACTATCATCGGAGCTATCACTTTCATCGTTACAGATATCAGAATCGTCGTTAGAAGAAGATTTGTTCAAGGTATCATTGTTGATTTGATGAAACTTATCAATCAACGGTATCACATAGCACACTCTTAACACTCTTAACTTGCGTTGGATTTGAGTCTCCCAGGAACCATGTTGGTTTTAGAAAACCATCTAATAGCAACCAGCCATTATTTTCCGGGCGCAACTTGATACAGTCCGGTTCAGTGGCATTTAACCACATCGAATTAACAAAGATTTTCCGTAAAAATTTTTGTTTGAAACACTTCCAACACGGTGGAATGTGCGTTGAGTCCAAACCTCTAATTCACTTCATAAATTTCTCATTATTTTGTTTTGAAGCGTACATTTTGTTAAATAATAAAAATCTTGAGAAATTTACACTTTGACACTTCGGGAGTCCATACATAAGGCACGTAAACTCTTGGACTGCATCGATTTTGGTTTCATTGAAGATGTCAGTAGGATTCGTCAAAGAAGCATAAGCGTCGTACAGTCGGCAATCGCTATCTTCGTCTGATAAATGATGTTACGCACTAACTCTCTTTCACTCTACCTTAAATATGTATCATTTTTAAAAAACAGCAACCCTTATTTGCGGGCGGATTCAATTGGGCAACCATATATGATAATGAATAGAAAAAAAATTAACTTTAATTTGGTATATGATTAATAAATAAACGTTATGAACGTATAAGTGTATCGAAATCATACCTGTTTACACCTGGCTGCGAAAAGGTGCGGCCAGTTGCGCAACGGCAACCGTGATTTTTTGAAATCTTCATATAAATTACCGTGATGTAGACGTAATTTTATTCAAAAAACAAGTGAACGAAAGTTTTTCCCAAAAATAAATTAAAAATAATTCATCTTCTGTAAGTTTCTTGTGGCATTACTTATTCTTTTTTCTTATTCTTTTGGGAATCAAACCACAATAATGTCTAGTTGTCATATTTTTTCGTTGTGTCAGATAGGGACCAAACATTTTTTTTATCAATTTTATTACTAGTTAATCTTGAGCTGGAATGCTACCGAATCGTCGAAATAAAAAATAAAAAACATTATTGTGGTTTGATTCCCAAAAGAATAAGAAAAAATAAAAATAATTCAATTAAAAATACTGGCGGCCAAATTTTGATAGGCAACCTGGTGAATATATATTCTTCTAATTATAAATATACATAAAAATTTGGTTTTCAGCAAAAAACAGATGAGCGCACTAATCCTGCAGCCGGATCTTAGACTATAGCTTATTTTGAGATTTTTCCCAGCTGGAAGATTTAGTCTTTCATTCGGACCATTTTTTGACTGTCTCACCTCATGTCGTCCATTATAGTTGCGTTTACTCTCTAATTTGTACTTTGTTATTATAACCTGCGTTTTAATTGGTGCAGAAACCTTTCATCTATCCATATAGGTTGTTCTTCCTATTTTTGATTCTCTCTCAAACTGTATTTTCTAACTGAATGTAAAATGTTTTTTTCGATCTCGACTTATCCCGTATATTCTATAACTCTACGCCATATCCTTTTGTACTGTATTTTTTTCGATTTCAATTAAACTCACATGTGTATACTTTTGTATATTCCGTAGGTTGTAACCTTTTTAATTAGAGCAAATGAGAACATTAATTTGTTGTAATTCGTAGATTTAATTAACTACTGTTCCTGTAATTGTACATTAATTTGTCATTAGATACTTGAACTAATTTCTTTTTTTGCGTTTGTTCCAACTGAAGCGAAGTTGGTTACACAATAAATATATTAAAGGAGAGAGAATTGCAGTTCTGTTGAGCTATTTTTATACAGGCGAACAGTAGACAATAGTAGTGTGGGAGAAAATTAAATTTTGTTAATTTGGGAGAATATATTGATACACATTATAGTCATTTATTGAGGAAATCAGTTATAGAATGAGAAATTTGATGTAACGGTTGTGAATTTTAGTAGACAAACCAAATGCACAGAAAGTATAAATCTCGTGCCTTTATTCATAGCCTGATCATGGTTATAGCCGAATAAACTGGCTGATAACCCTCTAATTAAAAAAATTGTCACAAGATTAATCAACAAGAAGAAATGGGATTTTAGACTATCACCAAACTTGGGAAGAATGCCATTCAATTGTGTACTGAAAATGGGGTAAGAATGTACCGACCAGGAGCCACACAGCTTTGGAAAAACCATATGTGTATTTCGTGCGAAATTTCACGCCAAAGAAAAGTGTCCTAAGTTTACTTATAATAAAATATATAAAGACAAAGGATTATCACCATGTCAAGCAGCTATCAAAGCATTGCGTTCTGAAATAGTATGGCAATGACTGGGGAAACTGGATGAGCTGGGGAAGAGAAGCATTGTCACCCTACTGTGGACTCTTTTTATGATTACAATTAAGTAAATGCATGTCTTCCACAATGGGGTTTAATTTTATTTCCGATTTTCACCAATTGTGGCTACCAAATAAACCAGTCATCATTTGAAACAACCAATCAGTTTTTTGCCGTCCCTTCGCCGGCACCACCTCAGCCTCCTGGGCTTATTGCGGATACTCCTAGTGTTATGACTACAACCTATTCAGCCAATCCGTTCCCTGTATTAGCTTATACAGGTTCTTTGCTGGTTGGTTGTAGAAGTCTTCTGGAGTCATTTGGGTTCTGCCATACAGTTTCTGCCTTCTGTGGTCCAGCGACTCACAGTTGCATAGTATATGCAGAGCTGTTTCGGTATACTTTTTGAACCAATCAGTTAATTGTTGATTGGTTTCCTTCAAATTATATCAGAGATAAGTAACCCAACTACTTCTGCTTTATGTGGTTATATATACAAATTTCACACATCCTCGAAATATCTGTTGTCGAAAAGTTTCTTGTTCCAGGCTTCCATTTAGGTATTGTTACAAAATCCGATAAATTCTCTACTACCGTCAAATTGATAGATTATTTTTGTAGACAATCCAACACGCCACCTCAAAAAGTAATATATCAATATCATAAGCCAAGTCTCATTATATCTAAACTCCGATTATCACATTTTATTTTTTTCTTATTCAATTTGAAATTCTTCTTATAAGATCTTGCTTTCACTCTTACTTCTGGGAGCTTACATGTGGCTTAATGCTGCAAGAATTAGATGAACCCCGTTCAACGTAATCAAACCATATCATTGCAAAAAATTAAAGCAGCTCAATAAACTCATTATTCTGTCCGTTACAGCCTTTCCATTTGGGATTCAATTTTTTTCGAACTTGTCTGCGGCTTTATAATCTGTCTACCTGTTAAAAATGAATTGAATTTCGCTCATTTTGTATCCTGAAAAGTGATGTTTTGTATCTACATGTTTTAAACGTTTGTGATTACCACTTAATACAACCAATTTTATCTTCGTGAATGCTGATTGGATTTGTAATTTGAATACTTTTTACTTGTTTATAATGATTGCGACCAAAAACTCCTTTTACAGATTCGAAGAGCATCATAATATTCAGAGGAGTTAGTAGTGAATTGTCTCTTCCTATTTGTATAATTTTCAAATAATTTAAACATACAACCAGTTGCACTTTTTTAATTGTACTCATGATCACTTCCACAATCAGAATTACCAAAGCAATTGAAAAATTGGTATAACTTCAATTCTTACAATTCAATCAAAAGTTATTATAACTTTCAAGATAATATTTTTTCAAACTTTGCTAAAGTTCTTCATTCTTTATTCGCATAACGATTTATAATATTTGTACATAAATATCCAACTGAATTCCTCCAATTCCTATTTCTCATCTGAGTTTAAAGCTCATTATTCAATTCACTTGGCAGATGTGTGCTTACAAAATTACGAGCAAATTTACAATCAAACATCAAATTTTTCTGATACATTTTGATGTACATAAACGTTCACTTTGATCTTATGCATTGGAATCCCTCTCAATTTTTATTTCAAGAAAATATTTAATATCTTAAAAATCAGTCTCGTGAAATTAAACTCTTAATCATGACTAGAGATGCTCTTTTGGCACAATGGATCTAATATAAGTGCTTTCCGATAATATGACGAGTTTCAATTTTCTTCGGGACGGAAGCAGAATTCAGTCGAATTTGATGGAATTTTAACAATCTCTCGAAGGTGCATATTCGCTGAGCACGAACGTTGTTAGAACTTTCATAAGTCTTATGTTACTACAAATTTTGATTATTATTTTGTCAAATCTTACACAAAATATTTCAATGGACAATGGATCCTGTTTTTTCAATATAATAATATTATGTGTTATTAGTTATCATGAAAGCCTGAATGTCTGCTTTGGTACTACTATATTGAAGAAACTGTTTTACCTACAACCAACTTGCATTGTTCATTTTGATATAACTCTAATTTGTGGTGACGATCTTGCTATGTTTTTAGCTCATAGCAACAGACAAATTGGGACAAAGCGTTTCCCAAACCTTGTTAGTCTGTCCCTTTTATTTTGAAGTAGATATTGTTGGTCATTGTTGGTCATTGTTGGTCTCCAGCAAAATTAGAGTCTTCGCTACGCTCAGCCTCCAAACATTGCTGTCGACCGGTAAACAACCCTTACCGTTCTTAATACCTAATATACTATTGCGAATGACTTATTTATTCACATATAATTCGAAATAATATAAATATGGTGAATTTTGGATATTTTATGGCCTGAGTGATAATTGGGGGCAAATTGCAGCTAGAAGCTGCTTTGGAGTCGAGTCACACACAACCTTGATGAGCCCGCCCCATCCAGGATGTTCCTCTCTAAGCGAGGTACATCTCCGGGGAGGACTTCCACCACTTCCCTCCGTCTTATCCGATGGGTCTCATCATCATAGTTCGCGTTCTTCGGCGTCAGCTCGTCCCCATCTAAAAGGGCTAGCAGCTGGAGGCGAGCCGTCTTCTCTTTGGCCGTGTAACCTCAGTGGTTTCTTCTTCGGCGGTCTTCCGTTGTGTGTGTGTCTTCCGTTGTATGTGTTTGCGCTGCCTCTACAAAGTGCGTCCTCAGCCGGCAAGTTCTGCTGAAAACACCCTTATAGAGTGTGTCTTCTTTTCTTCCGATCTCTTACAAGCGACTTTAAGCCATTAGCTGAGCTAATAGCTTTGTCACCTGTTCGAGGATCTGTTGTTTTGTTGTTGTCGTCGTTGTTTTCTTGTTAGCTGCGGCTTGGGCGTAGCTGACTCCTGTCTTCTTTACTACTGTTGTCCTTGCCTTCTAGTTGTTTGGGGCTTTTGGGTATCCTTTGTAGTTTGCCGGGTGTTCTTCCTGGCAGTTTGCGCAGGTGGCCGGCTTGGTCTTCGGTCGTGGACAGTCGTTGGATCGGTGTGGTACTCCGCACTTCACGCATTTCGTGTTTACGTTACACGTCGTCTGTCCGTGGTGGAAGCCTTGGCAGTTATAGCACTGCGTCGGCCCTTTTCCTTTTCTTTGTTCTTCTCACCTGATCCTCACGTTCTGGATGTGTTGGATTTTCCGGATTTTTTTCTTTCTCTTCAGGATCCAGCTCTACCAGGTAGATGGGTAGCGGTCTTCTCTCTCCGAATCTGGAATGTTATTGGGTTAGTCGTTTTATACTTACCCCTTGTCTCTCGATTTCTTCCTTGATTCCTTTGGTGTCCTCGCAGTGCGTTAGTCCTCGGATGACGATCCTTGCCATTCTGTCTCCTTGTGGCATAAACGTATACCACGGCACTTCTTTTCTCTCTTCTCTCAGGTACCTTGTGAGGTTCCTGTAGTCCTCTGGTCCGTCGCAAGGTATTTTCACTCCGAGTATTTCCCGGATTGTTATGAACCTCGTCTTTATGTTTCGTCTTCCGATTTCTTTTCTTACGGAGTTCCAGTGGTGGATGCTCCGCAGAATGACGGGTGGTGGACGGTGCGTCGTCGTTGTCTTTTTGTTTTCGCGAATGGCCTCGTCCATCATCGCTTCCTCGTTGGCTTTCCTTCGGGCGGCGGCTTCTTTTTTTTGTATTTCCCTGATGGATATCACTTCCGTGGAGTCCATCTCCTCTTCTTCCCTCTCTTCGTCTTTTCTTGGGGATTCTGTCCTCTGCGTCTTTCTGTGGACGCTTTCTGAGCGGCTTCAGCTTCTCTTCTCTTCCTGCATTTCTTCCATTGCTTTTGCCATGCTCTCCATGGCTTTCCTTAGTCCTGTTATCTCCTCTCCCATGTGCTGGATGGTTTTCTTCATCTCTTCTGCGTCTCTTTTCGCTTCTTTTTTTGCTTGGTCCCTTTCGTCTAGGAGTGTCTTCCTGCCCCTCAGCATTTTGTCGACTTTTTCCGCTGCCTTTTCGCTTGCTCGCAGTACCTTATCTGCGCTCTTTATTGCTCTTGTTACCTCAATGTCTTCGCTGTCCGAGTCCGATGTTGTTTCTATTGTCCTCCTTGTCCTGTTGCTAGCTTGGCTGCTAGCACGGCTGTCGTTTTTCTTTTTGGGTGGCATCTTAATAGTTCCTGTCCTCCACAGGTCCTAAAACATACAAAACATCTATCAAATCCGGACTTAAAAAATAAAAATATTTTTCAAGACTTTCATAAATAGAAAATAAGTGTTAAAAAACACTGTTTGCGTTTAAAACGCAGTTTTCGTCGTCTGATTATCTTTCGCCGGTTCGGCTGATAAAAATCAGCATCCGTCCGATCGCTTTCTCAAAATCTTCTTCGCTTGCTTCTGAGTATTCAAGACACGTACTTCCTACTCGGCTGCTCGCTGTCGACTCATTGTAGCTTAGCTCTTAGCTGAGTCGAGTCTTGAAGTATTAGGGTAATGGTAACATTGGTATTATTTGTTTTGCAGTATTCGGGATTTCTTGATGCTTGACCGTCATTATCACGGCTTCAGCTCAACATCTGCATGTATTTCCTCGTAGCAGCTCTTGTTCTTTCACTCTGTGGATTAGCTTACCAAATCTGTAATATCAGTTTATCAATTTGTCCGTACAATTCCGATATTATGTTAACTCAGTGTGTATTGGTTGGAACGTGGTATATAGGTACCTGAATACCATGCTGTACTAGCTTCATTATATAATTCTGCAGAAACTGGTTCAATGCTTTGTAGTATGAGCAGTATTGAACACTCTGTTATAATAATTATTAATTGATGATATCTAATATTCTCACTTTCCAAAAATAGTTAACATAATCTTCTTGGAAATATTTGTATCTGGCTGAGCTTATTCGGATTGAGACACTCTATATGAAGTAATTCACTTGATGGCTTTAGTTTTAGACTAATTAACGCTTTGCGTCTGTGACATTTTTCCAAGTATACTGAATTAATCCGAAAGTCCCTTCCGACTTTCATTCAGGCAACTACCTAAGCTGGAGACAATATAGGGCTATTTCAGAGGTCCACAATTAAATCAGGGAGAAGGAAGTAAGTGGATTAAAGTTTAAATAATTAAACTCATAACTAGAACAGATTGGTCTCGACGCCAAGCTGACAGCCCCTTCGTCCCTTTGCCTTTGGTGTGATAAAAAAAAACGATAATGACCTTTAAAGCTATTTAGTGAAGGAAGGAGACACTGAATCTAATCTTTTTCTTCTAATCTAATCTTCCATTATGATTTCACCTTGATCTTATTTTGACTGTCTTCATTGAAAAGGGCAAATTGGTCCAGCTACGAGGGAAATTTCAAAAATTTATATCGAATACAATTAATTGCAATGTTGATAATTGAACTATTCAATTATTGTAAGCACGACTATGGTCGATCATTATTCTACACAGATAGTTTGAAGGTACATTGAGATTTTTTCACAAGCTTACCTGGATAGTCTCTGAAAACAATGGAGCCGAATAGTTTATTGTGTTTTGGCTAGTGCCAAATTACACCCAGTCCAGCACCTTTGTTCCCTGCACCATACCATAATTGTTATGAATTCGCTTCTAACAATTTGTAGCTTAGCAGATAATATTAGCTAGAGCTGAAGCTTCCAGGTCACGGATATTGTCAAATCTGTAGACCTAACATTTAAAGTCCAGTTGGGTGAAAAAGGTAGAACGTGTCGCGGGACACACGGTAGGAACTTTAGTTCCTTTTAAGCAAAAATTATGTAATACATCTGACGTTATAGATAAACAATTTGCATATTTCTCGGTGGTCGAGTAGTAAGGAAACCAGACTCTCACGCGGTAGACCCGGGTTCGATTCCCCGTGAAGAAGTTTTTTTTATTGTTAATATTATTTTTAAATAATTATTCTGCTTGATATTAATAACAACAGTAGACGTTTGAAATATTTAGCAGAATATTCATTATTATAGATAATGGTACGGTACCCTTCATGAGGGAGTCCGACTGGCAACATCTACTCATAACAGTATCGTATATTTAAAAAGGGAAACCGTAGCATTATACAAATTGGACATTCAAGAACTGTACGTTTACCACAAAAAAATTAGTGGAAACATAAAATAGAATTGTTAAATTTTCAATTTGAAGTTATATTACAGTTTATGGAAATTTTTATTTTCTAGATTTTTTCCTAAGTGGGTCGAAGAAAAAATATGCTGTTCGACTCGTGTGGATTGTCCATATCGCACTTGAACGATTGAGCAAACTTCGTCCTCGTGCGATATCGCCATCATATCCACACTAGTTGCAAAAACTACTATTTCTATCAAAATATGCCCCTTTACATTTAAAAACAACCTGCCAAATGTCAAATCAATGTATCCATCCATTTTAAAGGTATCGAATTAAAACATTCAAGTTTTCAAAATTTCAACACCCTGTATTGTAGTAGATGTGCTAGACCCCTTAATCCTCGTATCATTTTGTCCAATTTTACGAGAGGAATCTACATACAAACGTTGTAATTACCCTTAACTTTCGAGATGCTTATACCATTTTTTGCGCGATCGTATTGGAATAAATTCCGAATAAAATAATTTAAATTTCTTCGAAATGAACGAAATGTCAAAAGTGACATTTATACTTCTCGATCAGTTTAAAATATATTTTGCATTTTGGTCAAATTGTTTTTATGCTATGTATTACTTTTCGACGTCTGAACGGTGAGTAAATCACTCACCGACGTGTTAAACTTAGAAACCAGTAAACACAACCTACCGTCCTGATAACCGATGCTGTAAATAAACAAAAAAGATGAATCGCGCAAAAAAAATTATGGAAATAATAGTGAAAATTTATCCGAACAAATTCAAGTAGATCACCAGCACTTCGAATACCAGCTATGCATAGCATTTTAATATAGCATCGGTGATTCAGTGGTAGAATGCTTGCCTTCCACGCGGGCGGCCCGGGTTCGATTCCCGGCCGAAGCATATGAATCGCTGCTTGGTGAACGGGAGAGAGACTCAGGAGAGAGCACACGCAAGCAAGCAAGGCACATAACGAAGCAGCGTCGCGACCCCCGGTCGCTCAAACATAACCTGACGTGAAGAACTAAAGTTCAAAAAATCTGGAGAATTGATGAAATATTATCATTCATGTTGAGCTATTAGAATTGGAGCTTGCACCTCTAAAATATATTGAGTCTTCAACTATGAATTGTGAGTACTGTGTGATAGAACTGAAAGAACTTATACATTGAGACATGAAGAAGTAGCTGAACGATTTGCACAATTGGTCGCGGAGAATATTCAATTAATTTATTGAGGAAACTTCGATAGAAATTTTAAAAAATCATGGAATTTATTCAAAAAACCAGTGAGCGAGGCAGCAAAACAAGTAGATATGTGGTTTATGTGAAGTGACTAACAGCAAAAAATTTACATAATAATGAACTGACCGAATGAAAGTAGGAATTGGGAAGGAAAAATTCGTGTGACATTATTTGGCAAACAGAAGAATGCAAAATTATCGTGAAAGAGTAGCAGGAGCCAAAAGAAAAAGTTGGACAGAGTTTGGTAACAAACTAGAGAGTGACATCAAGGGAAATCAGCAAAAATTTTATGAAATACTCGAAGCTTCAATACAAGACAGAAAACACCTTGAGATATACATAAAGGATAGGGGTGGAACCATTTTAACAGAAGAGGAAAAATGATGGATGGAAGTCGCATTTCAAGCAACTACTTATGGGTATAGATGGAAATATTGAAGAAATTGAATGAAGCAGTAGCATGGTATTTGAAGGAGGAAGTGGAGGAAATATATCAAAAGAAGAGGTAACAGAAGCAACTAATTGCTGGAAAATGAGAAAGCACTGGGATGTGACGCAATAACATGCAAAATGTTGCAAACGATGATAAAGGATTAGAATTCTTTACTGAGATACGTAATCTTCCTTGGAATACGGCCCACAGATTGGGAAGTAGCGATGTTGCTACATATACTTAAATCAGTAGAAAGCGAGCAGTGTAACAATTATAGGGGAATCATTTTAATGTGTGCATCGATTGAGGTATATGAGTTATATTTCGATTCACATACATCGAAAAGAGACGAAAATATGGAAAAGCTTGAAAAAAAGGGCAATAGATACAATTAAGAGTATGCTTACACATACACATAATGTCAATAATGTGATTAGTGAAAACTCAAGTACGGAGGCTTTTATAACTACAGAGGGAGTAAGACAAGTAGGTGAAATGTCCTTTGCTTTTTAATATATTCATGGATAATATGATAGTATATGAAATTAAACTTGAGAGCAGTGAAAATACCTGAGAGAATATCAAATAATATAGTTCTTATGACAGAACACCCTTAATATCCACATAAACATTTTGGACACCTGGAACAATACTAGAAAATGAATTTAGAGAAGTCTGCTGTTATGACAGTTGAACAACAAACAGTTAACATAGGAATTAAAGATCAGAAAGTTGTAACAGTAAATCCATTCAAGTGTCTATGGAACAATGAAAGGCAAGATTGATAACGAGAGGAGGTGTCACGGAAAAAATCTTGATTGAAACAGGAGTAAGACAGGGAGACGCCCTATCTACCACACTTATTAACATTGCTTTAGACGGACCAGCAAGGCAGACTGAAATGAATCAAAGAATTGCGCAAGCAAGTAGTAGCATATACCGATGATAAAGCGTTAATGGCAACAGACAAGAGAAGCATGGAAAACGCATTGTCAACTCTCATCAGAGAAGCAGGGAAAACAGGATTACAAATTAACGAAGAGAAGACAAAATACCTTATATGCTCAAGAGGAACCGAACATAAAAGATTTTCAAGAATAGGGAAAAATTGTTTAGAAAAAGTATCACTCTTTAAATACCTAGGGGTAATTATCACCGGCAATAACAATCGAAGCGAGGAAATAACCCAGCGAATACTGTTTTGGAGTACAGAGAAATACTGAAAGATGGAAATTTGAGTGAACAAACAATGCTGAATATAGCGGCAATACGCCCAATTGTAACACATGCAGCGGAAGCCATGTGCCTAACAGCCAAGGATATAGAAAAACTTAAAATATTCGGGAGGAAAATCATACGAAGAATTAACGGACCCAAAAGAATAGACAACGAGTAATACAGGAGCCTATACAATGTTGAGTTGAAGACATTCCAGAAGGAGAAGACGTTGTTAATGTAGTTGATGCCCAAAGATGCCCGGAGGAGCTAATAAAAAAAATCACTGCTTGGACACCACAAACAACAAGAACAAGGGGAAGGCCAAAAGAAAAATGGAGGAATCAAATGATCGAAGACATTGAAACTCTTGATTCTAGAAACTGGAATGAATTTTGCCAGGACAGGAAGAAGTCGAGAGAGATTGTATACAAGGCAAAAAAACACAAAAACTATAAAGAAAAAGAGATCTCAGATAACAAGGCGGAGTGATTCACCGCAATAAAGGAATCCAAGACCTTTAAGATGGAGCGCTAATCATTTCTACAGAAATGTGAAGGCTAATATATATGAATCCATTGAAGTATCTTGGAACAGGAATCGAAAACACAGGTAATGGAAATGCAGAGAGCAGCAACGGAAACATACTACAGTATAAATCGTAGTTTTATCAATAAAAAAAAGAAGTTCCAAGGAGGACAAAGCTAAATGTTCAAACAAAGCAATTTATAAACCTATATTGCAATAAGGCTGTGAAACATTGACACTTACAAATCAACAAAAAAGTGCCTTGCAGGCTGCCAATATGAAATATCTTAGGCGGGGGTGAGAGGTAACATGAAGATGTATAAGATGACAAATGTGACCAATTTCAACAAGATCGAAATAATGTCACTTATGGAGCTCATTGAGCAAAGACTAATGAGTTGGTGGGGTCATTTACAAAGGGTGAAATATTAAAAACCAGTTAAGAGAGGAAGAAAAAAACCAGAAAAGAAGCCTAAATAAACATCGTGGGATGAATGAATTGGAAGATATATTGTAACAACAAACAAAAAACTATAAGCTCAAATCTTCTTTTGACCGATTTTCACCACAAACCTAATCAACATACAATTTCCGAGTGGCCACCATCAATTCATTACTATTTATGTAAACTATTACTCAGAAGTCGGGAGACCCCCTCTAGGCAAGAGATTAGCGAACTAACGCTTTCTCCCACATCCAGCTAGTGAGCATTGGTGAACCAAATGAAAAAAGCGCTTAATGGCGTGAGTGTGGAATCCGATTATTCGATCTTTTGGAGTGAACAATTTCCCAAACAGTCGTGTTGAAACTGAAATATTGAAACAAAGAGCCCTATTTCCTTGACTATACTTCACTGTACATAGATTCTAAAATAATATTGGTATATCTCAGAGTGATACTCTCGGTATATTCCAACAGTAACTTTTAATTACGTTTGCTTAAGTTGTGATTGGCGAAAATTTAATTAAACCTAATTGACATTGTACGTAAGAGCTTTCATTCCAAACAATTGCCGTTGGCTTCGATTATTTACACAGATCGAAGGAAGCGATGCAGGTACATTGACCTACTTCGATTATAACAATGGCAAGATCCACCCTTCGGAAGCTTAATCTTTTCTTTAATTTGGAATCATGGAAAGTCCATTGGATACAGTTATAACAAAGCCAAAGTAATCCACAACTGAACTCATCAAATTCGAAAGCATTAAACTGATTAAAATGTCGGTGTTGCCAGTTCGCCGTATTATTTCGGGACTTTTTTTGTATGTTACGCTGCATCAATTTAATTAGTCTTAATCGATTAATCCTGCAAAAATATTCTGTGGAAGACATAGATATGTTTTAAAGATTATTATGTAACGAGTGGATTGTGTTTTTTTTTATTTGGAGAGAATGAAGATTTATCTGTGAATTATGTATACCCAGAAGATTGTCGTTAATATAATTATTTGCTGTTTGAAATTACCCAAGATGGAATTATTTGAATAAGAATGCGATTAGTTGAAAATTTGAGCCCAACCAAAAATGACTGATGACAGTGATGACATAAAGAGTGAGTTCATAATATATGGGTTAGGTGGTGAGAAGCGGAAACAGACAGTGTACGTGTCAGTCAGATGACGGGGTAAGAAATCAAATTGAACGATTAGAGTGTTTCCTACCGATTTGTAGATCGACACTATAAAAATTTGATTTTGACATTGAAATATGTTATTCATTTTACATTGATTGCAGTAGAACATGGATCAAGGAATGTTTTCACCTTTAACACTATTACCAGTGGAATTTTGAAATCTTCTTTTGATGGAACCTGGTAGCTGACCTTAAGCAACAGAATACGGATTACCGGTGCCTCAACCACTAGAAACCAGAACATGTGTACATAATATACGAATTGCACAAATTAGGGTAATAGTTTCCTCGATCGTGAGCGGGGAACAAGGAGTGAGCTCTCGGTGGTTCTCGTGGTGCGTTTGAGATCGCTATGGTGTAAAATTTTGTGAACGCTGTGGTGTGAAGTGCAAAGTATATATCAAATGTTTCATGAATGCTTTCATGAACGCCTACTTTGTATCCAAGTTCAACTCTTACGCTTAGAGCGTTGTGTCTTAAATTTGGCTAGTAGTGGAAAAATTTGTGTATACACCTCGGTAGTGGAGACATTCATAAACATTGCTCTATATTTTGTTGCTCGGTCAATAATAATAGCCTTCACCTTCTTTGTATATAATACACTATTAGAGCAGTGACTATACTGTGAAGTTTTTGAAAGCTATTCGTTTTTTATCATAATAGTGAAGATTTCCTATTCCAGCCATTAACTCTAAATCATTTTCTACTTTAAAATGGTTAGATAAGAGGTTTAAATAGCTCGACACTCCATGGGTTTAATTGATTTGTCTGGGTTTCTGTCTGGAACTGAGTTTTTCCCGAGAAGCGGACTATTCATTTAACCTTATTTATAGTATTAGGGCTTCGCAACTTCCAAACTCCCTAACTTTCGTAGATGTCTCATCCAAGTTGATTACGACCTATGTGGTTTATTGTGCGATTCAAGATTGCAAAGTCAATTCCAGAGATAGAGCTGGGTCAAAAACTTATATCAGAAAACTTACAAACAATTTGTGGATATTGAACTTTTCAAGAAAGTCACAAAACTGGAAAAGTGAACTTTTGTGCCTGTACAGAGACTCTTACGATCAGAAAATTATGAATTTAACAGAATAAAATGTTAATTGAGTAGTAATAATCAATAGTTTTCCTGTCAGGAAATGTTTTTTCAATGCAACCCAAAAAAAGTACTGTTCTCTCAAATTTTTTTCAATCAGATTCATAAACAAGCAGGTGAGCTTAATTTATATTATTTATTGGTAGCCTTTTTTCTAATGTATTCGCACCTTTTTGCCTGTCAGCCTTCAAAACACCCCGCTTCGGTTATAAAGTAGTCCACCATGTATCTATGGTATAAAAATATAAAAACACAATAATGTATTGGCTTGACTTACTAGTATATTAAGTATCAAGTGTCAAAAACGTTACTCCAGTCACGAGTTTTCTGAGGCAAGAGTGGAGCGAAGCAGAACGAATACAGCTGTGTTGTCTGTGTTATCTGCAGCCATGTGGTCGCAAAAAAATTTGATTTCTCCCTTTCGTCGAATGTGAAAACTTGATTTTCTCGTTAGTTTTGGTTTCTGGCACCTGGTTCATTAAAAACGTTTCATTTAGTGTCTTCTTTATCATCGAGTATCAAGCCCACAAAGAGCTCTAGGAAAATCTTTAGAATGGATCATTAAAGTAGGTACTCCAGCATCACAATTTCTTCAATGTTTCCTACAGCATTTTATGATCTCCACTTCAAAAATGGGTCATTTTATTTATCACATAAGTCTCTACAAATTCTCTGTAACAGGTTTTGCATTGCCCTTTTGGCCTTCTTTGCAATTTTGTCGAGAATTCTCCTAAGTCTTGTTCTCATTTTTGACTTTAAAGCATTCAACATTTTCACACTTATCCCAAAAAAATATTTTTTTACGTTTATGCAAAAACATAACTTAATTGGACCCTATTCAGTGGAAAACTAGTTCTTTATTACTATAGTGAAAAAAAATTATTGCACCCACCTATCAATTTATTGCAGCGTTTTGTCATCATGACAAAGATAAAAATTCAAACCTTGGTAACTTTTCTGGTGGATTTTTTCGCACCAACCCAAAATTTCTGTCGGCTGCTCCGCTCTGACATTGCTGTCACTGTCAATCAAGTTGGCAACACGTTACCTTTCCCCTATGCCTGGTGAAGTGGTGAAGGGACGGAGCAAGGCAAGGGAGGTGGGGGTGTTGGTGAAGGGAAAGAAAATTCGGATGGAGGAAGCGGTGAAATATCTGGGCGTGTGGTTGGATA
>CAJUYG010004118.1:0-17935 GCA_910591675.1 Galerucella calmariensis
TGACCCTACCACCCTGCATGTTGTCCAAAATGTTTCTCATAGTTCTAGGAGTGTTCCTCCAATGTTCAATAATTGTACTAACTGTCAAATTACTGTAAATATAACAAATTGATCTTAAAAATGTATTCAGCAATGACTTGATGTTTTCAAAATATAAATTAATTCCTTATAAGCAATGTGTTTTCAATCATTTATGTAGAACACTAACAACTGTACGGAAATATCATTTCCTTACAGTAAGGAAGTCCTGACTTTTTCTTCAAGAAATTTTGACAGGAATGTCAAAATTTCCTAGCGATTTGCGGAAAAATTATTATCCTTACATTTGACTTGCTTGTTTCATTATTATTGATGGTGTATTGTTAGAAATAAGCAATCAACTTTGCCGTTGATTTTTATTGAAGACAGTGTAGTAGTATCTATTTATAGTACTACCTAGTCGGTCGCGTTACACATAAACATTATGTGCTTAAACAATTAGGTGAAGATGTTTTGTTTGCATAACACTTAAAGGCGAAGAAAAAGTGGATAATAAAAGAGGCGTTATAAATTAAACTTGGACAAGATATATTAATAATAAATTTCAGTTGAAGCCGAATGATTTATTTTGAAATGGCATTAGATTCATAAAATAGCGGAGGTTTTGTTTGTTTGCTACAAAGGTTACCTACCTCTTGGTACTTCCGAGTACGAATAGGTACCATGAATAACTTTCTTCAAGATTTACGATCCTATGTAAATATGTGTGTGAGAGATTTTTTGATTCATAAAGTTTTCAAAAAAAGTTTAAAATTTATTAGAAAGATTCTCAACATAAATAAGATTAATTTATGTTATGGCAACAAACCGAGCATACCAAGTCAACAATAATAAGGCCCATTACAATGTATGCAGCAGAAACAATCACTATGAAGAAAATAGGGAGGATAAATTAAGAGTTAACGAAAGAAAAATGTTAAGAACAATTCTGGGTACTGCGAAGATCAGAGAGCTGGAATAAAGAAGGAGGACTAATCAGGAAATAAGGGGATTATATAATAAGAAAACTTGAAGCTCAAAGAATCAAGTGCCTTGGACATATATAGAGACAAGGACCAGCAGCAGTAACCAGGAGGAAAAAGAAGACGTGGAAGGCCTGGATTAAAATGACTGGAAGAGGTAGATTAGGACTAAGGAAGGTCAGGAATTACATGGAAAGAGATAATAGGAGGCCGAAATGAATGGCTTCGAATCAGTGAACGGGTGGAATCATACGCCGAGCATGGGTACTGATCAGCCCTGAAATTTGGGGATGATATAATAAGAAAAAGTAAAGCTCAAAGAATCAAGTGCCTTGTGTATATATGGAGACAAGGACCTGCAGCAGTACGTTACAATAGCAACCAGGAGGAAGAAGAAAACGTGAAAGATCCAGATCATAATGGCTAGAGGAGGTAGAGGAGGACTTAAGGAGGTCAGGAATTACA
Organism: Galerucella calmariensis; assembly: GCA_910591675.1. NCBI lineage: Eukaryota > Metazoa > Arthropoda > Insecta > Coleoptera > Chrysomelidae > Galerucella > Galerucella calmariensis. The sequence goes on from CAJUYG010004118.1 coordinate 1,467, forward strand.
TGGAAATAGATAATAGGAGTGGCACTTTGTAATTTATTTTCTCAACGATAGCGAAAAGAATAGTGAAGCGAGAATATCTCTATCTCTATCTTTGTCAGTACTCTATAACTACATCTCTTCTTTGACGGAAATGGTTCGACAATTCTAGAGAGATATTTTTATTCAACATTCTAAAAACATAGACTTTTTGAACTGATGACAAAAATTAATCAGAAGAAAAAAAGAAATTGAGAAAGAAAATAGCCAATTTTTTTGTTTGTATTAGAAGATATAAGAGTTGTCAGTGTTGTATGGTGATTTGATTATTTTTTCAATGATAACAGTCAATATGTTACCAGCTCAACGATTCCTTTTCAAACAACTAGAAAACGTAGAGAGGATGTATGAAAATCGGCTCGAAAAAAGTTTTGCGAGACAGTACTGACCCATTCAACCTGCACGACAGAAGTTTAAAGAACTATTTCGTTTAAACAAGGATCTAGTTTCTTTTTTATTTGACCAACTTGTTCATCACATGGTTGATGAGCAAAGGAATACAAAAATACCCCGCCAGACTCGAATTTCAATTGCTTTGCGTTTTTTTGCATGTTCTATCAAAAAATTAACTAAAACTGACCATTGTGTTTTCGGAGCTCTTATTTGTTCCATCTTAACTGGAAATATAAAATCAATTTAAAACAAGAATTCACTTTTTTGTTTAATTCATGTTTGATTTTTTGTACATATGGAAGATAAAATGTCCTAACCTTTGACAATTAATAATTAATAAACACAAAACTGCACATAACCTAAAATTAGTATAATATTTGAAAGTGTTTACATGACTGCAACAGGAATAAAGAATACGTACGTTCACGAGAGAAAAAGAGATAGAAAGATAAATCTCTGAGATAGAAGGACCTTCTCCGGTCTCTTTTCTCTTCCTTTCTTTATTTGCTCTCGATTATAATCGTCTATACCTCATTTAAAAACCAGGAGGAGTGATTTGAATTTAAGTTGGCAATTCTGTAGACCTCTGATTGGTCAGATTCAGCCCAGTTTCACACAACACTTTTTAATATTGACATCAGCTGATAGTTTTCATTTTTGATAGTTCTGACAGATAAATAAATAGATATTGGATGAAAAACCAAAAGTATTCTCAAGCAGTGGGTACATTATTACTTTACATTTTTTTAAAGTAGTAAAGTCGGTTTTTTTTTTTTCCCTTCGGAGCCGTCCTTTCGCCGGTACCATCTCAGCCTCCTGGGCTTATTGTGGATACTCCTAGTGTTCTGACTACAACCTATTCAGCCAATCCGTTCCCTGTATTAGCTCATACAGGTTCTTAGCTGGTTGATTGTAGAAGTCTTCTGGAGTCATTTGGGTTCTACCATAAAGTTTCTGCCTTCTGTGGTCCAGCGACTCACAGTTGCATAGTATATGCAGAGCTGTTTCGGTATCCTTTTTGCATCTTCTGCATGTAAGGTCTCCGTTGTACAGCCCTATTTTGTTTAGGTGCTCCTTTGTGGGAAAGTGTCCCGTAAGTAGCCCCGTAGTGGTGCGCAGTTTGTTCCTGCTCATTGAGAGCAGTTCTTTCGTTACTTTTTCTGATGGTTCTTTTATGAATTTCTTCCCATGTATTTGCCCAGTCGTATTCTTCCAGTATTTCTTGTGTTGTTCTTTCAACCACCCTTTTAACCATGACCTGGTTAAGCATCTGGGGATGCCCACAGCAGGTTCGGGTCCGTTCATCAGAGTTGACGATCCTACTCTTGCGAGTTCGTCAGCTTTTTCATTGCCTGCGATTCCTTTATGACCTGGTACCCACTCCAGTGTTACACTGTTCCGAGTCGCCAGTCTTCTAAGTTCTTCGCCGCATTCCCATACTAGCCGAGATGTCACCCTATAGCTCTGAAGTGCTTTAAGGGCGGCTTGGCTGTCGCTGTAGATCCTGATCTGCCTGTTGTTGTAGGCTCTCATACTGTTAGCCCTTGCACACGCAAGTATTGCATAAACCTCTGCTTGGAATACAGAGGCGTATTTTCCTAGCGAGACGATTCCTTCATATTTGCTCGTCTTGCTGTATATGCCCGCTCCGGTGCCGAGTTCATTTTTAGATCCGTCTGTATACCAGATCAGTTCATTCGCTGTACTAAGTGGTGGTGCGTTCTCTTCCTCAAGCTCCTTTCGATCTTTGATGACAATCTCGAAGTTCTTGCGAAAGATATATTTGGTAGTCATTTGGTCTGTTGGCATTTTGAAAATGTCATCACCCGCCTGCCTTATCTCTGTGTGTCCTCTCCCATGTGCCACATCATGGTCTAGTGCTTTTTCCAGTCGGGTTAGTGCTGCCCTTGCTTCACACATTATGACATAATGTAGTGGAGGAAGGTCTAGCATTGTTTCCAGCGCCGCTGTAGGAGTAGTCCTCATTGCCCCTGTAATGCCAGTGCATGCAAGTCTTTGCACCTTGCTTAGTTTTAGCATAGAAGAGGATTGTCTGGTCTTTGGCCACCATACCAAAGATGCATATGTTATCCTGGGAATGACAACCATTTTGTATAGCCAGTGTACCATGCTGGGTCTTAGTCCCCATTTAATGCCGTAAGTACGTCTGGCAACCATGAAGGTCACCTCCGCTTTCTTGATCACGTGCTGGAGGTGTCGGTTCCAAGTTAAGCCTGGGTCTAGGACAACCCCAAGATATTTTACTTCATCCGACAGTCGTATTGGTTCACCTTGAAGCGTCAGAGGGCCAAGTCCTTCCCTTTTCCTTCTTCTGGTGAACGCAATTATCTGTGTTTTCGAAGGGCTAATACGTAGCCCTTCTTTTACAGTCCAGCCTGTTACTGCATTTAAAGCCATCTGGAGTCTGTCTCTGGTTGTACTGTTGTATTTACCTTGGGATAGAATTACCAAAGTCGGTTTAGTATTAAGGGAATACTGAAGTAGAGGAACCTTATATAGTGCAGAAAATATTGGTGGAATACCAGGGATTTTGAAAAATTGTGATGAGTGAATAAAAAATGTCGTTAGAAGAACAAAAATGTTATCTGTGCTGGACAAAATTTTCCAAGCTTCAAAGAAACGTTCAGACTTTCTTGAAACAAATTAAATTTATCTGTGTCACCTTTTGACGAGTCAATTGTAGGTAGGTACTATTTATTTGTTATATACATATTTGGGAAGAAATCGTCAAAGTTCATCGGAAGAACATGCCATGGAAGATATAAAACAATATAGAAAAGAATGGGTTTGGTAGAAAATACATTATTGGTTTTTGAAGTTAAAAAGAAGGAAAAAGGTTATTACACTTAATCCGGCAACATAAAGATAACTGTTGGAAATTTTTAAATTAATACTGCATATTGCTCTACAATGCTATTAATTTTGTAGTATTGTTATTGCCAGAACATATTAACAATTGTCATATTCTTTTCAATTTAATTGTAATAAATATAATTAAAGTAACTTGACTATCTGTAATTCTCCATCATCAACTATGACCATAATTTGTTTGTTGTCGATGTGAATCTGAATCTTCTTATGTTTGAATAAAAAACGAAACAGGAAAAAGTCTTACATTTTGTTTGATGCGTAGGTACATCTGAAAAATATACTGCAGATCAGAGCAGAAATCGACTTATGACTAATATCTTTGCTATCAAGGCATATTTAATATATTTGGAACACGACTGTTGACTACGTTTTCGGAACACACCCTTTAGTAACTAATCTGGTAACTTTTAGTGGTGTGGGGAAGGCTTTTCAAATTACTCCTCCTGGTTTTTAAATGAACTTATAGCTGCGAAAACCATCGAATGTGTTTATGGAGTACCTACCTAATAGTGAAAAGAAGCGATTCTCTATCGTTGAAATACTCACAGAGTGCCACTTTTGAATGAATGGAGTCGAATCAGTTAACGGGTGGAATGATAAGCCCAGGATGCGGACTGATCAACTCAGATAAATGGAACTAAGAGATCAATCCAATAATAAAATCTGAAGACATAACAAATTGTTGGCTCATTGAGAATGGTTTTATACTCACTAGATCTGATACGGGGACATGCTAAAGATTTTAGTGCTTGTGCTGTTAGGCCAGTGATCATTGTGGATAAAAATTAAAAGATGCTTCGCAGTTTTACTTAATTTTTTCAAAAAAAATAATGACAATTCCCTATTTAGGTTTATAAAGCTGCAATTAAGATTTCCCAAGAAATATACCCTGTTTTTGTTCCAAAGAAAATAGGGTGAATGAGAATAAAGCTGAGAAAGGTTATTTTCAACGGTATCCGCCCATTTTACAATAAAAAATCAATCCACATAACGTGTACATCTGTAGTTAACAAGGAATCTAGAACCTTTTACGCAACCATCTCCTATTGGTTACTTTCAACCGTAAAAAGTATTAGAGTGAGCTATGTAACGAACTAATCAATTAGTTTATATAAAATAATTGCCTTATATTGGAAAATACAATTTACTACTAGTCGTCTAATATGCAAATACAGGCTATAAGGAAATTTATCTCAAAAAATCTTACTGGGACAAATTCAATATCCACCTTCATTAACGTAACTAACGAACTTTGACAGTACACTTTCCCTTTATTTCAACATCATCAGTTATTTTTTTGTAAAGATCCAAGTGAAATGTGAAGTTCACATTAATTAGAATGTCAATTCTTTCCCGTAGGATGTAGTTTACTACAGTACATTCAATAGCCTTCTTGGTGTGCGTCATCGTTTGTGACGTATATCCGGATTTCGGGTGTCGTAAATTTTATTCGCCGTTTTGACATATAGCTAACCTTGAATTTAATAAATAAAATCATCAGGATGGTATTCAGCCAAATTCGAAAAAGCTATGAAATTAATAATTACTAGCATCTTTTTCTAACTGAAAATACTTGAGAACTTTCAAAATGCTGATGTTTTTTCGTGTATCTAGGCATATTTTCGTATGATTGAAATAAATATAACATTAGGATTAATATTTACTTTTCATAAATAATAATTGGATGAGGGTTAACGTTTGTAATACATTTAAATGGGGTCATTATTGTGATATTTTGATTAGGATCGATCACAGACCTGTCTCTTTCCATTTCTGCCAACGTAATGTTTTAGAAGAACATTAACAAACGATGACGCACATCAAAAAGGTTATTATATGAACTCTACAGTAATGAATCAAGGAAGAAGAAGGCACTGTACTCCTGAGTGATACCTAAATGTTACCTTTTCCCCTACCCACCTATCAAACCTTTTTCTGAATTATTATTCATTTTATTGTCCTCAGTCCATTGCTTATATCGTATATTATATTGTTTCTCATAACTGACTGATTTTTGTGATAATAAGCTGAATGAGGCTATGTTGGCTCCCAATTATTAGGAGCTGTATTTGTAAATTGAAAATCACTTAAATTGCTCCCATTTCTCAAAAAGTCAATAAAGTTTGATAAACTCAACCAATACGCACTGTAAAAATCAATTTCAAAGTTGAGGTACTGTCAGTGAGTCATGTTAGTCTTATTTGACCGAAAACAACAAAGTACAGACGTAACGAGAACTGTCAGTGGGACATTAGAAAAAGACGTGAGACACATTGCCAATACCAAAGGGATGTCGGCATACAATTTTTAATGGTGCAATTTCTTCCGATTGATATGTCGCGCTTGCGCGTATTCTAAACATCAACTGATCAAATAGAATAGGGTTAACGTTTGTAATATATTCAAACGGTTTATTATTCTGATATTATGATTGGGACTAATCACAGACCTGCCTTTTGGAACTTTAGTTCTTTACGTCAGGTTATGTTTGAGCGACCAGGGGTCGCGACGCAAAAGTTTTGACTGTTACGTTACGCTACGTTATGTTACGTTGCTTCGTTATATGCCTTGCTTGCGTGCTCTCTCCTTAGTCTCTCTCTCGTTTATGAAGCAGCGATTCATATGCTCCGGCCGGGATTCGAACCCGGGCCGCCCGCGTGGTAGGCGAGCATTCTACCACTGAACCACCGATGCTATATTAAAATTCTATGCAAAGCTGGTATTCGCAGTGCTGGTGATCTACTTGAATTTGTTCGGATAAATTTTTACTTTTATTTCCATAATTTTGTTTGCGCGATTGATCTTTTTTGTTCATTTCGAAGAAATTTAAATAATTTTATTCGGAATTTATTTCAATACGATCGCGCAAAAAATGGTATAAGCATCTCGAACGTTAAGGGTAATTACAACGTTTGTATATAGATTCCTCTCGTAAAATTGTACAAAATGATATTAGGGGGGTCTAGCACTTTTACTTTTCGAAATACAGGGTGTTGAAATTTTGAAAACTTGAATGTTTTAATTCGATAACTTTAAAATGGATGGATATATTGATTTGACATTTGACAGGTTATTTTTAAATGTAGAAGGGCATATTTTGCGTCGTGCTCAATCGTTTAAGTGTGATATGGACAATCCACACGAGTCGAGCAGCATATTTTTTCTACGACCCACTTAAGAAAAACTCTAGAAAATAAAAATTTCTATAAACTGTAATATAACTTCAAATTAAAAATTTAACAATTCAATTTCATGTTTCCACTAATTTTGTGGTAAACGTACAGTTCTTGAATGTCCAATTTGTATAATGCTACGGTTTCCCTTTTTAAATATACGATGCTGTTATAAGTAGATGTTGCCAGTCGGACTCCCTCATGAAGGGTACCGTACCATTATCTATAATAATGAATATTCTGCTAAATATTTCAAACGTCTACCTGTTGTCGATATTAATATCAAGCAGAATAATTATTTGAAAATGAAATTAACAATAAAAAAAAACTTCTTCACGGGGAATCGAACCCGGGTCTACCGCGTGAGAGTCTGGTTTGCTTACTACTCGGCCACCGAGGCATATGCAAATTGTTTATCTATAACGTCGAATGTATATTACATAATTTTTGCTTTAAAGGAACTGAAGTTCCTACCGTGTGTCCCGCGACACGTTCTACCCCTTTTTTCCATTTCTTACAACTTAATGTGTTATCGATCGATGAGGCACACCAAGAAGGGTATTATAAACTCTACTGTAAAAAACGTTCCTAACAATCCTGCAGTTATCTGTAAGCCAAAATACAGGATGTACAAGATCTTGTAGAAATGACAGGAACAATCCGCTACATAACTTTCCACAATAGAGGCAAATGTTCATCCACTATGTCACTTGAGAGCTAAGACATCAACTCCAGTACCTATTCGCTGATCAAGTGAGCAGCCTTTTTCTAAGGAAGTGTCCGGTATACTCCTTTAAAGTTCAGAAATTTAGCAATTTTTCTCCAAACAGGAATTTATGGTAATAAATAAGAAACCCGTCAAAAATGTCCATAATTTCATGCGAAAAGTCTCGAACTTTATTGCCAGCCCTCGCTATCGCTTAGGCGCGAAATCGCCTAAATATTTCCTCTCTAGGTATGAGCTTCCTTCCTGATACGAAGGAGGAAAGTTTGTACTTTATAAAAGGTAAAGGAAGAGAAAAGGTCTCTATAGTTCGTCTGCTCTTGCAAGAAGTGGGATAGCCGAAAAAAAATATTGTCGAGTGCCCTTTTTCTTATGTTGGCTGGAAAATTCAAGGTTATTGTCTGAAAGTGTTAATTCAAAATAACGGTGAAATATTTGGATCTACTTTAAACATATCTCGTTGAAAACTTTTTTTTAAATTGATTTATATATTTCAACAAAATAATCCATTTGAAAAGGGATCAACTAGCACGTTTTAAAATAGATTTACTGATGTTTTTTCATTAGTTAGGAAAAACCGTAACACCTGGACGTAAGTTTATGCAAAAAATGTTTATATTATAAACGCCAACCGATTAGTAACTTCAAATTTTAAAAATAAACGATCATCCCAATATTTATGGATACATCTCGGTTATTTAGTTGGGGCATTTTTAATATTCATTCGGTTCAAGTTTAAAATAGACCATTGATTATGCTCTACTTGATATACTTACTGTACCTCTTCTGGTTCTCTTCGTATAAAATTTGTGAAACAAAAAGATTTGGACACGTAATATAATAATATTAATTGACTTTAAAACTTTAATTGCCAGAATGATTCTAATATATTGTATAGTTAGCAAATTTGTATTGTTTGCAACAATCAAAGAAGACAAAATATTTTTCCTACAACCACTATGCAAAACACGCTTTTTATACGCAAATGAGGCGTTTTCTTAATTCTTTTGATAACCGTTGGAAAAGTAATGCGAAAAGTACAAGCTATGACACTTTTCCACACCGAAATGTCAAACAAAGCTACCTATGACCTGTAAACTTTTTTGACAATCCAACCTATTAATAGTGAATTTCTTATTGGTGTACAATTTTTAAATTTAAACCAAAAGTAAGTAAACTATTCATTTTATTATTTATTTCAATTAATTATAAAAACATTAACCTATTAAGCATTATTTTAGGAGTTATTGACCAAGATAAAAATAATAATAATGTATTAATAATACAAAATTGTTCAAATTTCACAATTAATTATATATTCAACTGATTTTTCCATTTGTTTTCAAGTTGTATTTTCATATTGTAAGTTATTTCTGCTCAAAGTTTAAATAAAATAACTATATATAAATGACTATATTTCTTTCATTAATGAATGTGGTTGTAGAAAAAATATGGCTACAGCTTGTATGCAAATCACTTTACCCACTCGCTAGATTTGCGGTGCCGCAAACTTCTGGGTTCGTGTAAAATATATTTAAGTGGTCTTATAGGTCTTGTAGTAGCAAGTGTACGTTTCATTACCTTTCAATTTTTAATTATTGTAACATAGTTTATTACCCATGTTTAGATCAAGACTCCCAAAATCAAATACAGCGTGTTCAGAACACATGTTGTAGATTTATATGTAATAAAAGGAAGTATGACCATATAACACCTTGTTTCACACAGATTAATTGGTTGAAGACGAATAATCTATTTCAATTGAATTTCTTAGTTTTCATATACCGCTTACTTAAATCCGAGACTCCATCTTATTTGTATGAAAAAGTTGTTTTTAGAAAAACTACACACACTATAAATATCCGTCATAATACTCTCACAATGCCACCTCACTCTTCTGTTTTGTTTGAGCGTTGTTTTACTTATAATTTGGTCAAGTATTATAATTCTTTCATCACAACTATGTCAATTTCATCATTAACTGGATTCCGTCGTACTGTTAGGGACTTCCTTTTTTCTGGGCAATGATTAGCAAATTATAGTATTACATTTATGTTGTGTGTTTCTTATCTTATTTTAGTTTTATTGTAGGTGTCTTATGTAACCAACACCTGTAGTATATTTTTTTTTTTGTATTATATAGAACATTTTGTACGTTTGTGTTAACCAAGTAGGTTAAGAGTTAAAGAGTAGCTCTGAGCTAATCTTCGCCTCCTTGGAACAAATATTGTATTTTTTATATTTGTTAAATAAAGACATTTTATTATTATTATTATTATTATTACCCCCAGAACTTTAGTGTACAGACTTTAGTTCGTCCATGAATAAGTTAAGTACCATAGACTAACTTTTTAAATGTTCAGCTGTTTTTCTCAGTAGGTACTCTAAAAATAAAAGCCGGTGGTATTTTTAAAAACAGACTTAGATATTAAAAAGCCATAAAAACTAATTTAATAATTTTCGTTCTCAAGGATAAGTTGAGCATACAATATTTTTTTTTGAAGTTTTACGACTTTTCATGTATGCTGCTACTCTTGAAATGTAAGGTATAAAAAGATAACTGCCTTTGAGTTGTATCAAACTTGACTGGCTGTTGAATAAAAATTCTTGTACAAACTATATTTCTTACGACCACAATTCTAAAATACCACGGACACTGACTTTTACTTGTAACATTTTATTATCGAACAACTCACTGAAAAACTAATAATTCTTTTTTCATTTTCGTAATAAAAAAATCGCAGCTTTTAATTTACTTTGTGATATCAAAAAATTTATTGTCAATCTAACGTTTAATAATTTATTAGTTATAATCAAACAAATTTTATTCATTTTTATTCAAAACTACAGTTGTGAGAAGTACAATTGGTAAATTAATTGAATGGTTAGATGCAATACCAAATATTCGCGACATTTTTAATCCAGTTGTCAGTTTGACGTTTAATTATTTTTTAATAAAAAATAAACACCAAACTGAAAACACCACATGTAATACAGCGGTGATTGGATGAAATTTGAAACATGACTTGCAATTAAGTAATTTGATTGGTTACTATATTCAGTAAAAAATTATCAAAGGTAATACCACTAGAGCTTCAAATTTTATCGAAAATTTTTTAGCAGTTCCAAGAACCAATCAAATTCCCCCATTTTCTATCACATGAACAATTTCACCCAATCATGTCAATATTACACTGATAACAGACCTTGGGGCTGTTTTCACGTTGCTATGGATGCATATTGATTTATTTCGACTTTGAAGTTTCAAATATTTAATATTTCGAAATGTCACATTTAACTTTTCTAATTGTTCCTTTGTTAATTTGCACCTTTAGATAAATTGTTTTAGATCTGTTCTTTTTCTATAATGAGCAAAAAATTTTCTATCCGAATAACCCTCGGACATTGATAAATGCTTAAAAATTTTATGACAACTTTCTCAAGCTTGTTGCTTGAAGGCAATAGACCTCCGCCTACGGCGTCGGTCTGTTTCCAAGCAACAAGCTTTCGAAATCTGTCATAAAATTTTTTCGAACAATTATCAATGTCCTTGGGTTATTACTACTGATAATTTTTTCTTTTCTACGAAAACTTGTTCATTTGGCAAAAATATGGAAACAAACCGATTGATAAAATCACGAGTCCGTAAGGACGAGGGATTTTATCTAAATTCGGTTTGTTTGAATGTTTTTGCCTCAAATAAACAAGTTTGAGTGATGAAAATAAAAAATTATGTGATAAATTAACTCCAATGTTAAAATGTCATATACCTGGAAATGCTATTGTCACTTTGACATCGATAAAAAAGGTGCATCCTTTTTTATCGCGATAAAAACTCCTCTTCCTCAATATCTAGTAAGGGGACGTCACTTTTACACAATGACAATGAGTCGCAAGTTAATAAAGATAAGTATTTTTGTTGTTCATCCATATATTATGTCGTTAATTTATCTTGCCAAAAAACACTCGATCTTTTCTTTCATCAGATAAATTTCTCTTTAACTCAAAGTTTTTCCAATCACTAAATTTGCTCGAAAAACTGACATTAGATAAAATCGCTCCACCTTCGGTGTCGCGATTTTATCATGTCAGTTTTTCTCGTAAAATTAGTGATTGGCAAAACTGTTTCGTTGCAAAGAGAAATTTATCCGATAAAAAAAAAGCTCTTGTGTTCTTACTGTTGATAAAATTTGAAGCACGAGTTGTATTTGGGAAGATTATTTTTTCAAACTCCCCTTTCTTTTCTTTTTTTTATATTCCAAAATACAGAAGAACGGTGTGATACAGATTGGAAGAAAGGAAAATTTTGGGAGAAATTCCGGGCAAAATGTTCCTGGTAATTTTCAGATTAATATTTCTTCATAATCCTCAGCGGTGTAATACGGCTCTGAGTCTGAGTATGCGAGTATTATTTTGAGATAAAAGGGAACATTTTTTAATTGCATAAATTCAATTTTTTTAATAAAGAGTTAGAAAAGTTCTCAAACTCAACGAAAAAAGTCACAAGAACTATGTAGAAATCAAACTATTAGACGAGTTCTATCGAATTGAAAAGATAGTAGCAAAGGTGTATCTACCTATTTATTATAGCAAATTAGCGCGCACGAACGATTTATGCGCAATACCGGGAAAACAGCGCACTTAAGCTGCGTATTCACTAAAAAAGCGAGCACGAGCGAACTAGAGCGAGCAAGCATTCTGCATCAATAATCTTCTGGTGAGTACGGGCTAGCGAGAGAGCGAACGTTTGCTTGTTCGTGTTCAAAAAAGTTCGAGAGGAAGGCGGTACATCAAAGAAAATACTTGATCGTGCTCGTTCAGTGTGGACGGGATTTTAATCTTCGAAAGTGCTCCCGCTTCGATCGCTTGCGCTTTGCTGCATGAAACTTTGACGGGCCACCACATGGAAAATTGTTATCTACATTTTAAAATCAATTATTATTATAGGGTTGGTTTACGAACTTGGCCGTACCCCAGGGGTGCGTTCATAAACGAATGTATAAAGTATCACTTTACTCTGTAATGGAATTGGTTGACATTTGAAATGGAGCACACAATTTTCCAAATTTGTTATCGGCTTCTTCAAGCTCTGGCAGCGTTGTGTGAAAACCATAATGACCACACCCTCCGAATAACATAATTGGTTCTTTTTTATCGAAAGCTGACTTCTTATTGGCAAGCGCGTGCGTGTGTTCTTCCCTCTCACTTCGTCAATTGACTGTTATTGATTTATCCAGTGGCGTCGGTATTGTCATTGACCTTTGTATTTTCAATTTTACTTGGTAAAATAGATACCGTACGCCATTTGTATGTTTATGACAGATATGCGCCATGTTTTCTCGTCCCTTACCGATTCCTCGTAGCTTCAGATAAACTTGCCAAACTATACGTGCGCGATAATCGTTCGTGCTCGCAAATTTGCTCTAGTTAATTCTTGTTTCTATTGAAATTAACGGAAATTTACTTATAAAAACTACAGTATTTGTACGTGAAATGTCAGGTAACACTGTATTGGTTGAAATTGGATAGAAATATCATTACCATTATTAGATAAATATCGCAGAATAATGATTATTCTAACGCTTTATAAGTTTTGAAAAATATTTCCCAAAAACAGTGACCGTTCAATTGAATATCTTGTAGTTATACCAACCCCGTTTGACTTCTAATATCCGTCGGGGCTTATAACCCGGGAAGTAGTTGTTGCTTCTTAGTTAAACGATCACTGTCATTGGAAAATGTTTTTCAAAACCTATGAAGCGTTACAATAATTAGAATTCTACGATATCTATTGTAATCGCGCTTTATTAAATACGAAGGAAACTGTAATGATACTTCATTGTTCCAAACCTACGTGGTTGTTGTCAAATTTTTCGAATTTTGGTATGAGGTTAGAGGCGAAGATGTCGCTATTGTCACAACATTTACACTTCCGTTATTGGAAGACATGTATCGATTGTGATTTTGGTGTCTTCTTCAGTCCGTGAGAGCTCTCGGACGGAGAACATATACCTTGTACTGATGAGGCGCAAATACCCCAAGATTGGTCCACAAGTTATGTTGTCCCTTCTAATTGCAAACCAGAATGGTTGGTGTTAAATATCTTATAGCTCTACCAACCCTGTTTGACTTTAAAGTATAATTCAATATCTGTCGGGGCCTATAGCCCGGGAGGTAGTTGTTGCTTCGTAGTTGAACGGTTACTGTCTTTGGAAAATATTTTTCAAAACTTATGAAACGTTAGAATAATTATTATTCTGCGATATCAATTATTAGTGATGCGCTTTATTAAATATGACAATATTACAGGAAACTGTGATAATACTTCATTATTTTTTTCCAAGGTTTGTAATACAGCAGCATTCCATTGTGGTTATAAGAACACAACTGTTTCAAAAACAATCTCAGTTCGCCTCTGTCGATCGATATCAATTTTTATATTGTCTAAAATGACTCATAGGTCACTTAAAAACCAACATTCATTTGTGCCGATGATCGCGATCTCGCTAATTAATTTGTTGTCGACTTTAATTGAAAAATCGAGTGACACTCTCGACTTATATATTATCAACTACGATCAAGAGTGCGTTACACTTTAACGATCAATCTGTTTACCACGTTTTTAAATAATATCGAATTACTATGTTTGTTTAATGGACGGTCGATTTATTTTTGGTCAAATATTTACAAACAATGACGTTAGTGACATTTAAATTTGTTTAAACTGAAATAGAAAGTATGCTAGGGTAGTGATTCCAAGGCGGGAGTAACGGCTAGTTTGAGGTGGGTTTGGTTGGTATAGCCATCCACATACTTGCGAATTGCACAGCAATTCAGAATCCCAAGGCACAACACATAGGAGACTACTGGATAGAAGAGAGACATTTACCTCAGTTACCTAAAGCCTGCAGATATCCTTAAATTCCTCCGGGAAATAGGATTAAAAGAGTTACTTGTCTCTGAGACTCTCCTCAGGAACTAAGTAAGTAAGGGGGCACAATAGATCTTTTAGGTCTCAGTGAAAGTCACCCCAACTTGATTTATTTTGATTTGGTCAAGATCTATTTGAAAAAAAAAGTATTATAGACCATATGGATCATGTAAATGTGACCGCCTACATTCATATCATATAAATCGTTAGACGTAAAATGATGCGTTGGACATTATATATTTATGTCCATTATTGCATAAAATGCGTGGTAAGAAAAACAAATGAATGGATTCAACAAGGAGTGTGAATTATTTTGCAATTATCAACCCACTTGGAGAGAAAGTACACATCTGTAGTATAGTGTAAGTGTCATATTAATGTGAGTTTTATTGGTAATGTTTATCTTCAGTGATCTGTAATTCTTTCCTATATTTACGTTGAGTAGCTCTAGATGAAAATATAAAAATAATAGCGACCCGCCCCTGCTTCATACGGATAGATAGATTTATTTTTTTTAATTTCGTTTAATAGACATAAGAAAAAAAATTTATTGGGGATGGATTTGTTTGTGACAGCTCCTATATCATAGGCGTACGATAGATTTCTAAAGGGGGTTTATTCATTTGTGAAAATATCCATTTACCATAAATGAACGATAAAATATTAAAAAGGGTAGAAAGTGGCTTCCATTATAATCAAACAAAATTTTTTTAAATAGGTTCTAATTTATTATCAAAAATTTTGTTTGTCCATGGGCGTGCGATAAATTTTTTAAAAGGGGTTCATTAGTCAAAAAATTTCCATATCCCGGAAATACGAAAAAAAATTACATTTATCGTAAACTTACCCTATACTATTTATAAAGGGTGTTAATTTGTTTCTGGAAATTTCTTATGATTAAGAAATTTATTCAAATGAATTTAAAGTACGCCGATGGTAAATGAAAATTTCTCTGAATAAATCAGCCCCTTTTAAAATTTGATCCTACGCCTATGATAGAAGAGAATTTTTACAAACAACTTTTCATGAGTATTCAGTATTATTTATAATTTTTTGAAAATAAAAAAATGGTATGACTTTTGTGTAGCAGGTCATTAATTTTTTCCCTTATTTTTTTGGGGAATCAAACCACAACAATGTTTTTTATTTTTTATTTAAATATAAAAAAAATAAAAAAAAAATATAAAAAATATAAAAAATTAAAAAATGAAAAAAATAAAAAAATGGAAAAAATAGAAAAAAGTAAAAAAAATTGAAAAAATTGAAAAAATAAAAAAATAGAAAAAATAGAAAAGAAATAAAAAATAATCAAAAAAATTAAGAAAATAAAAAAACAATAGAAAAAATAGAAAAAATAAATAAATAAAAAAAAAATAAGAAATAAAAAAGGTAGAACGTGTCGCGGGACACACGGTAGGAACTTTAGTTCCTTTTAAGCAAAAGTTATGTAATACATCTGACGTTATAGATAAACAATTTGCATATTCTTTGGTGGTTGAGTAGTAAGCACACCAGACTCTCACGCGGTAGGCCCGGGTTCGATTCCCCGCGAGGAATTTTTTTTATTGTTAATTTTGTTTTTAAATAAACATTCTGCTTGATATTAATAACGACAACAGGTAGACGTTATAAATATTTAGCAGAATATTCATTATTATAGATAATGGTACGGTACCCTCCATGAGGGAGTCCGACTGGCATTATACAAATTGGACATTCGTTTACCACAAAATTAGTGGAAACATAAAATTGAATTGTTAAATTTTTAATTTGAAGTTATATTACAGTTTATAGAAATTTTTATTTTCTAGATTTTTTCCTAAGTGGGTCGTAGAAAAAATATGCTGCTCGACTCGTGTGGATTGTCCATATCGCACTTGAACGATTGAGCACTCCGCCTACGGCGTCGTGCTTCATCTTCGTCCTCGTGCGATATGGCTATCATATCCACACTAGTTGCACAAACTACAACTCTTTCAAAATATGCCCTTTTACATTTAAAAACTACCTGCCAAATGTCAAATCAATTTATCCATCCATTTTAAAGTTATCGAATTAAAACATTCAAGTTTTCAAAATTTCAACACCCTGTATTTCGAAAAGTAGCTAGACCCCTTCATCGCGCAAAAAAAATTATGGAAATAATGGTAAAAATTTATCCGAAATTCAAGTAGATCACTAGCATTGCGAATACCAGCTTTGCATAGAATTTCAATATAGCATCGGTGGTTCAGTGGTTAGAATGCTCGCATTGCACGCGGGCGGCCCGGGTGCGAATCCGGGCATGAGCATATTTATTATTATGAATCGCTGCTTCGTA
>CAJUYG010004119.1:0-17925 GCA_910591675.1 Galerucella calmariensis
TCAACTATAAAAATTTGCTATCAAAGTAGTTGTAATCCAATCATTGAATTGAACATTTTCAAAATACCGAAAAATAATTCGAAAATGTTAGGATCGACTTGACTGTTTGCAAGTTGTTAAGAAAATTGTTGAGTGAATCAATTTTCCCCAGAATTGATTGGTCTCACATCACATTTGAATTCAGCAGCATAAAATACATGAGAACATCCAAATATTTTAGTCAAATTTTTTTCGGTAATTTCGCAGCCAGTTGGCAGCTGTCAAGTACCATAATTATAAATAATTGTGCATCAAGTAAGATGAAGAAATTTTCCTCTTTTGATTTGACGGCTGTTAAGTGTCGTCGGTATTGAATATTTCATTTGTCAGCTAGTTGACAGTTTAGCATTAACGTAATGCGAAGAAATAGTTATTTTCCCAATAGTTATTTTCGCGTGCGGAAAGTGATACTTTCCCGCACGCGACTGCAGTTCGGTCAAGCCCGGAAAGACACTTCACGCATGAGTTACGAACATTATTTTTTCTACGACCGTATATATTTTATAGACAATCTGTATAATCCGGCATTGTATAGAATGCCTAGGCAATATATACATTGCCAAAAAGTTCAGGCAATGTGTATAATACGATTCATTTCATACATTGCCTAGGTATTGTATAAAATGCCAGAAGCGCATCAGGCAATGTGTATAACGAACGACCACGGGAAGGAGACGCATGCGCGGGGTGCGGGACTACCCCGTAAACAAGTTGCAGCTCGTTCGGTGTGTTAGTATTTCTTTTTGTTATCAGAGAGTTGGTTGTCTCTGTTGTTATTAAGTAGGTTACTAGATTGCAATTTTAATATTACTTTATTTTAGTTCGTTCAAAGATGTAACCTAAGATTTTATTTCCTTTCAAATTATAATAATGTTACCAACAGTTTATTTAAAGTACTTATACGGAAACTGGTTGTTTTTTTATGTGAAATCGATTATGAAAAATCGATTACATACATTACCTATGCTTCAACCGGCATTCTATACAATACCTAGGTATTCTATACATTTCCTAGGTAAAGTGTAAAATAGTTGAACTATTGAATATCATTTCATACAGTGCCTGAACGACTCCGGCATTCTATACATTTCCTAGGTATTGTATAGAATGCCTGCATTATACACATTGCCTATAACATATACAAAAAGTAAACCAACCCATTTTTCAAAAGTTATTTTATCTCAACATACATATACAAAACTTTAACCAAAAACTATTATTATTATTATAAATTTTAAAAACACAATTTTTGTTGCATTCTGTGAATTACTTAAAATTGCCGGTCCATTGGAGTTATTTGGTGTTAACTGGTAAGTAGATGAGGTCGATGAGGATGGCATCGATTGCAGGTCACATAAAGATGACGATGAAGGTGACGGAAACGGTTTTAAGTCATTTGCTGATGAGAGAATTTTATTTGATATACTTCTCTCATATCATAGTTGTTTTCTGACACTACTTTAAAATATCTTCACTAGTTATTTTATATTTTCAAAAAATTAAAAATGCAACAAAAAGCTAGAAAATATGTAGATTTCATTTGATGGACCATTTCGTAAATATTTATTCTTATTTTTCAGAACAATAAATATATGTTTGTCAAAAAAAGACGTTAGGATGACAGATTTCAGCTATTTAATCTTGCCACTATTCATGTATATCTTCGGAGGAGCATCGTTATTGAATACCTTCATAATGTGGAATTTCGTTGTTGCTGGTGGGTCAACATACCTAGGCTTCGTAGGACTAAATGCAGGACATCACCATCCCGATGTGTTTCATGATGGAGATACTCCTAGGTAACTTAACAAATGTATAAAAAACTAATCAGCTTATCTTCAAAATATCCTCTTCATGATCCGTGTGGCTTGTTTATTATTATTTTTGTTATTCTTGAGAAATTGAACCACATTTTTTTGAATATTTTTATGTCTACGTCTAGGTTATCGTATCTTAAAACAAGGGTTCACGCCACAGAACCTGGCAGTATTGATATCCCGAAATAGGATACTCTGCTGTCTGGAAGTGAATGGAGCTCACTTCGAAAATGATTGAAGTAGATTCTTCCATTAGTCGAGGCGATGAAGCACAAAAGTTCGGAATTTTTTCCCTAAAGACGGATCGGAATGCGGTTTTTTGCATTCGCTTCCAAAAATTATTTGTAAAAAATGTACCTGCGTTGTACCTTTGACAAATCGGAAATTGCATTGCTGCAGCCAAAAATGCATCTTTTGAGACGCCTTTTGGAAAATATAAAAACTTTGTAAATAAGAGTCAGAACTCGCTCAAATCGTGTACTCAGGGGGTCTTCGAGGTCGCTGATCACTATTATGATGTTCAAATTGACCCCCCGGACACCTGGAGCTCAGGAACGCCGATGAACCTCATCTCCGTGGGACTCTCCAGAAAATCACGAGAGGAACGAGAAAAACTCTTTGCCTGGGGTGGCTGAATTCAAATATGGCATCAGCAAACACACCCCGAACACCTGGTGCACCCGAACCTGGACCTGGAAGTCATCCCTGAGAACTTTCCTGACAATATCGACAAAAACAACCCGAAAATTATTGGAGGCTTGTTTTTTGAGGCGCTAAATCACAATTTATCGTCAAAAAAGACCCTCCCACCATCTAGTGCACCAGAACCTGCGCCTGAACGTCGTCTCCGAAAATGTTCCTGACAATATCGACAGAAACAACGCAAAAATTATTGGAGGGGCGTTTTTGGGCCCCTTAATCCAAATTTCACGTCAAAATTTACCTTGTACCTGGTGCACCGGAATGTAAACCAAACCTGATTAGAGACCGACGTCAAAACTGCAATAGCTGTGGAGTTAGTCTTTTCCGATTTTGTTTGGAAAACCCTCGGAGACGACGTTCAGGCGCAGGTTCTGGTGCACCAGGTGGTGGGAGGGTCGTTTTCGTCGTGAAATTGTGATTCAGCGCCTCAAAAAACACGCCTCCAATAATTTTCGGGTTGTTATTGTCGATATTGTCAAGAAAGTTCTCGGGGATGACTTCCAGGTCCAGGTTCAGTGAACCAGGTGTCCGGGGGATGTTCACCGATGCCATATTTGAAAACCTGGACCCGGAAAACCCCCATCTGTCAGCCTTTTCATTGCCAGCGATTCCTTTGTGGCCAATGCATGCGAGTCTTTGGACCTTGCTTAGTTTTAGCATTGCAGAGGTTTGTCTGATCTTTGGCCACCAGACCAGAGATGCTCGAAGATACTTTACAACCTTTGATATTCAGTTTCATAATTTTACTGGTTTATGTATAATCGATCCAAAGTTAGAAGGCGTACGGAGCTTTTATAACCTAAACTCTCGGCAAGGTTCCATCACCTGCTAAAAATACTCTTCAAACACGTTAGCACTCATATATTCGGGATAATCTCTTGTTTTTTGGACTGAAATATGAAAAAACCCGTTATCGTCGTCCCTTACCAGGAAGCGTATTCAGTCCTGTACATCATCCTTACAAAAATGTCAGTCGTGAATATTGTATCCTTTTATCCTGCAACACTCAATTTTCCGATTTCTCTTATAGTGGTCCCATTTGTAGAAGTAAAAAATGTTTAGAGTGATAAGTATTGAGAAAACTAGGGTTAGGTTAATGTTTATTATGTAACTTTTTCAGGTCTGAAAAATATGATTGGGGACTGAGCCAACTAGATGCATTGCTGGATCGCAAGGAAATCACTGGTTCACATTTCTTAGTTTTAACCAATTTTGGTGATCATGCTCTACATCATTTTTTCCCTACATTAGATCATGGGCAGTTGGAGCACCTTTATCCCATTTTCAAAGATGTTCTCAAGCGGTTCAATGTAAATTTGAGAATGGTATCACAATTAAATACAATAAAAGGTAGTTTCCAACAATTGGTGAGAGATGAAATCAACTCATCTCCTCCAGATTTAAACAAATATTCAATTGATGATTGTAAGTCTCTGTAGTATTTAGCTGTAAAATTTCAAAAAATATATTATAGAATTATACAGAAAATATTTTCGTGTTTTTTTTAAATTTTGTTGAAAGATAAATTTAGGGTGGCTCAGTATATTTAACAGCACTCCAAACGGTTTTAGATAATAAGTAGTCGGTGGCAGAGGGACAGGTCAGGGAATTTTAGAGAGGAAGGTGAGAAGGAGAGAATGCAAACACGATTGGAGGAGGGGCAAAGAGACTGGGATGGATGAAAGGAGATCAGAGATAAGGACTGATAAGATAAAAAAAGGGATGGAATAGAGGTGAAGGTGGGAAATCCAATGTTAGGGGATGGAAAGGTGAAAGTGGTATGGGTGACTAAGGAAGACAGTGGAATGGAGATAGAGATAGGTACCCGATGCTGGGAGAAAAAGGAGAGGAAATGGAGTGGTTTAAGGAGGTACGCACTACGGAAAGGAAAGGTACAAGGGTGAACGCGGAGGAGTTGATCTGTCGGTTGGAGGGTGATTGTAGGGATGAGAGGAAGATGTTTGATATAATAAGTCGACTGTTTGAGGAAGTGTGGAGCGTGGTCAGTGTTGGGCTACACATAGTCTTGAGCATGTGGAGGTGAAGCTACTGAGGAAGATGGTCGCGTAGGTGAGAGCAGATGGGACGAAGGAGGCAATTTATACAGATATTGAAAAGGAAAAGAAGGTCAGGAATGAGGCAGTAACCCTGAAGGAAATTGGAGGAGTCAATCAAAAGGGGATAGGAAGGATTAAGGAGGGTTTGATGGAGATGGGAGGAAAGTGGGTGGAACTTAGAGTCTCAAGGAACAGGGAGGTGGTTATAGAGACAAAGAAAGGGATTGAGGTGAGGGGAATTCTGAGGGAGGTGGAAAGGGTAACAGGAGCTGGGGCGGTGAAAGCGGGAAGGGGAACATGGTAGGGATAGACCTGTGGATTGGAGATGAAGTGGTGAGAAAGAAAATAAAGGAATTGATAGGAGAAGGGATCGGGTTGATGAAAGTTGTGAGGGAGAGGAACTGGATGGAAATGGCGGTGGTGGGGGTGAAATAGGAGAAAGCGGAAGACTTACTAGTAAAACGGGAGATTACGTTTGACTGGAATAGGATAGATATTGTAAAGGGAAGAGGGGGACAGATGCTTTGGATGTGGAGTGAAGGAACACTAGGTAGCGGCCAAGCGGTAAGGCCAAGAGAGTGGTGAATATAATGGAATGCCAGCTATGTAAGAGCGTGGAGCACATGGCCAGAGACTGTCGGCAGGCCTTCCTTTGTAAGGTATGTGGGGAAAGGGGACACAAGCCAGGAGAGACAGAATGTAGTAGGGGAAGGAAGGGAGTGGATGAAGACGGAGAGGGAAAACATGGAAGGTATCCTCTGGACCCCTTAAAGGGGACGAGTCTGGGCAAATAGGAGGAAGGAGAAAGCAGACCGCGGGGAAAAATGTAGAGACGTAAAGTAATCGTATTCGCTACTAGTGTTCATTATTATTATTATTGTTACTTATTTAAATGTAAATGTCAATCTAACATCAGATTGACTTTTCTAGTTTTCGTTAAGTGAAGAAGAAAACTACAGCTTGGCAACATCACAATATTTTGTTTTGCAACGATATCTTTTTTTTATCAACAGTAAAAACACAAGAGCTTTTTTTTTATCGGATAAATTTCTCTTTGCAAGGAAACAGTTTTGCCAATCACTAATTTTACGAGAAAAACTGACCAAACTACTAACCAAACTTGCGACTCATTGTCATTGCATAAAAGTGACGTCCGCTTACTAGATATTGAGGAAGAGGAGTTTTTGTCGCGATAAAAAAGGATGCACCTTTTTTATCGATGTCAAAGTGATAATAACATAACCAGGTATATGACATTTTAACATTGGAGTTAATTTATCGTAAGTAAACTATTGATACGATTACTGACAAAAAATTTTGCCTACAATGCCGAATATTTAGAAAAAATTTGAAAAAACAGGATACAGAGGAGGAGAAAAACGTAATCCGACAGAAAAATTTGAATAGATACGATATTGTCTAATTTTTTTGTACTAGATGTGATTCCATGTCCATCTAACCAAATTCACCTTTATCCAAAAAGTTCCTCCTGACGCAATTTGAAGACGACGCAGTTTAGTCAAATTTTTAAGCTCTCAAAAAACCGTAATAAATTGTTCACTACTAACTCGCGTTTTACTGCCATGACAAGCGTTCAGCGTGGGAGGAGCGACGGGTGAATATTTTTCCAAAAAATTCTGTTTGAATTCACTATTATGCACTGTTTTGGAGAAAAATCAATTTCAATTTTTTCGCTAGGTATGTTTTATTTTATGGAAAAAGGAAGATTATTAACAACAATGATATTGAATTTTATAACATATTCTATATGACGACCATTTGTTGCAAGACATAAATCCAATCGTTTCTGTGAAGATTTCATTACATATGCACTGCTAATTATCTCCCATAGCTGAATATAATTTGGGATGGGACAAGGATGGGACTATTTAGGCAGCAAAGTAACCTGAGCTACAAAATAGTTAGATCAGGACACATATCCATTGAGGAAATCATTTTAGATATGAAAACAGACTATATGGCTACTAAACTTCTCCTTTGTCCCAAATATGAGGTAGAAGTACCTTATAGAAAGGACTGGCAAGACCCAAGCAGACTGAAGTTTCCCCGAGGAGAGACCTGGTACACAGACGGGTCACAGACTGGGGAATGGACAGGAGCAGGGGTGAATAGTGAAATGAGAAACACAAGATGGCAGAATTAACGAACATAGGACTGACACTCATAGATTAAACATACTAACTGACAGCCAGGCAGCCCTTGCAGCTTTGAATAGCCGCAAGGTAACATCCAGACTGGTAGAAGAATGCCAGAAAGAACTGAATGAACTAGCAGACCACATTAAAGTAATATTATTGTGGGTGCCGGGACATAACGGTATTTCTGGAAATCAACAAGTTGATGAACTCGCGGGAAGAGGTTCAGCAACAGCATATCTTGGACCAGAACCAGCTCTTGGGACCACAAAGAAGGTATTCCGTACAAAAATGGCCAACATAGACTTCACTTTAAGGGTAATCTATCGGCAGCGATTTGACAAAATATCGAAGTATTTTTGGCAAAGAATTTTGAGGTAATGGATGTATTGAAAATTAAGAAAAAAATATATCGTGTAGATTAATGTTGAACTTAGAGTTCTCATCGAATAAAAACTTTGAAATGCTAACCATTTTTGTTGAGAAAAATACGAATCATGAGGTAATTACACATATTAAGCAAAGTTTGAGCCCTTGTAAAGAATTAAATATGGATTAAATGGAAAAACTAATTGATAAGAAGTCTAATTTGAAGCTTTATGAATACTATATAAAAATCTCAGAATCCTCAAATTACTTATGACCGTACAATTCCTTATTGAAATTCGGTTGCTACCACTAAAATATCAGATAAAAATCCGCTTTTCTATCCTTCTATGACTGACATTGTCTCTCTGCTTCGGTAGTCGCGTGCCGTTCTATTGTTGATACAACGCTCGCCGGTCTCCCAGTTCAGTACTGACGAAGCTTATAGAGTAGTACGTGAACCAAAATCCGCTTGGACCGCTTGGCTACCTACATGTTGCGGAGCTTTCATATATCTGATGAAATTTTCGTTATGTGAACTTAAACGTGAGGACGTAGGGAAACAAAAAAATATACAAAGCATAATTGTGCAAGGTCGAATTTGGTAGATGCCCCTTAAAGCAGGTACACAGTAAAACCTTCATAGGTGACACATGTAAAACGAGCTGAAAAACTACTGAATATCAGTAGGAATGAGCTAAGAATTATTACAGGTTATCTAACGGGTCATACCTCGGTAAAAGATCACCTGCATAAAATACGGTTTTATAAAGGGGACCTCAACTGCAGACTTTGTGGCACGGAGACCGTAACCCATATCTTATCTGACTGTGAGGCACTGGACTCGAGGAGACAAACAATCTTCGGAGAAGCCAATGTGCCACCTAACCTGAAGTATAAGGCACACAGCCAATGGACCTATATCGTCTACTCGAAGGTACGGGGATAACTGGATGGTTGGACTAAATGTGGGAGTAGAGTACAATAAGCCAATAGGCTACAATGCTCCCGGTATCAGAACAGCTTCCAAAGCCCAAAAAAAATCGGGAGATCTTGCAAGCCGATTTTTTGTCATATACTGTGCTATTCAAAAGTCCCCCCCCCCTCGTATCTTTTGAACGGCTACACTTACATTAATTTTGACGGATAAATTAAATGAATACCAAATATTTAATACAATTAAATATTCAATTTTATTATTGTTAAACAAGACGTTTAAGAGTTTATATAGGCAAAATTGTACGTACTCAAGCCGACAAAGTAGCAGCTATCTTGATAATTTGTGAATCTAGAAAGAATCTCCTTGAAGCGGAACGTTTATTTAATGAGAGATACCCAGATCGCCCTATCTCGAGAACTTATTTAAGGGTGCTTCTTCACAAGTTTGAAGCAACAGGTAGTGTTCAAGATGCCAAACGATCTGGTCGACCAACATTTAGTGCTGATAAGAAAATTGATATAGTTGCTGAAATGGTAGTAAACCCTACTTCCTCTTCAACTAAAGTTGCGTCTATCTGTGAAGTAAGTGGAAGTACAGTAGTGGGAGTAGAGTGTTGGCTAAAAATAAATTTTATCCATACAAGTTAAAAATGGTGCACCACCTTTCGGATGACGACCTCGACAGAAGACTCGAATTCTGTGAATTTATGACAAATAAAATTAGTCAAAACCCACATTACACAAAAACAATTTGTTTTAGTGACGAAAGTACTTTTTGCCTCAATGGAAATGTGAATACACAAAATATAAGGTATTGGAGTGACACAAATCCTCACACCTTTCGTGAACAACATACCCAATTTCCAGAGGAAGTCAATGTTTGGGCAGGTATTTTGGGAAACCACATAGTTGGTCCTGTCTTTCTAAATTCAAATTTAAGCGGTTACAAAATGCAATTGAGCCGTTAATTCTTGAAATTCTGGAAGATAATCCAGATGAATTCGGCCATCTGGAAATAACATTTCAACAAGATGGTGCTCCTGCACATTATTATGGTGCAGTAAGACGTTACCTATATGAACAATATCGAGGTAGATGGATCGGCCGGCGAGGTCCTATAGAATGGCTACCTCGGTCACCAGATCTGACACCATTAGATTTTTTTCTATGGGGGTACTTGAAATCCAAGGTTTATACTACGGCACCAGATAGCATTGGCTTTTTGAAAGAAAGAATTATCGAAGAATGCAATGCAATTGCAGCTGACACATTCGAACGACAAGAGTTTACTAATAGGATATATTACTGTCAGGAAGTAGACGGAGCACATTTCGAACACTTGCTATAAGAATCCATTGTTAATATTTGATTAATTAAATTTGAAAAAATAATTTCAATAATTTTGGTATTTATTTAATTTATACGTCAAAATTAGTTTAAGCCCAAACAAAATTAATATGGCTATGTAGCCAATGTCAATTCCTTCGAAACGAGATATCACTTGCCATAAGGTCCTATTTAAAATTATTGGCCAGAGTGGCAGTGTGACGTCATCTATTACTATTACGTCACCTGTTACCATTCGTAGAGAAGTTTACAATACTTTATTTTCACCCTCCAAATTTCATTAATGTAAGTGTAGCCGTTCAAAAGATACGAGAGGAGGAGGGGACTTCTGAATAGCACTGTATACTTAAAGAGCTGACAGCATTGTCATTCATTAGTAGAGCATTTAATTTGTGCCTGCCCCTCCGTGGTCTGAATCAGATTTTCGATGGTTGACAGGAGCTCTTTTTCGTCCTCAGACCTGAGATACATTCACCATATCAATTAACCGTCTACGTTAAGAAGCTGAATTTGTTAAGTGAAATATGAAAACGTGTGAGTCCCAATCGACCCTTGTGAATCCCAATTGATTAAATTTAATTAAACCGATTAAATATTTCTTCAGAATTCAGAAAGTATAAATAAAAACAAAACTGCAACCTTAAATTTATTCTTCATTGATATACATCTGGAAAAATAGTAGTATTTTATCATTCTGATGAGTTTTTGCCAAAGTAGTTGGTGTACAGTTGAAATTATCTCTGATGTTAAGAATCGCACCATTTTTCAAAAGCAATTCAGCCAGTGGTACATATCCTGTGATTGCAACATAATGCATACAGTTTCTGTTGCTTATTTTGTCTGTCATGTTTATATTAACTCCTTCTTTTATAAGAATGTTTATTATTTCTAACTCTGTTTCAGATTTACAGTTGAGAACACATTCTAAAAAAAATAAAATGTAGGAGTTGACAAGCTTGAAAGAGAAAAAGTTTTCCAAGTTATTTAATTCCATTTTTCATCCAATATGATCAATAATATATTGATATTTTCACAAAGCATCACAGAAATGTTATCAATTTAAAAAAAGCTATTTATGCCATCAGTTACGAAATGCATAATTTTGTGTAACGCGTGAGATTTTTGCGGAATGAATGAAGTGAGCTTCGCAAAAACTCACAAGTTACACAAAATTTCATTTCGTAACGTTTTGCATACAAGATTTTTTCTAATTTTGAAGAAAGTAATGAAAAAATAAAATTTAATATAATTGATAAAAATTTGGAAAACATAAATTTAGTTTGTTGCTGTTACTTCATGTTAGTTGTCAGTTTGACATTTTGTAAAAAAGTCTAGACGGATGGTTTTTAGCGAGACTGATATATTTTTAGTTTTATTCGGGCTGCTAAAGCTCCTTCTCTGCCCTTGTGACACAATACACTTTTATAATTAGGTAAAGAATAAAAAAGGCGAATTTGGGATAACTTACCCAGAAAAAAATTGATTTGTAATTTTCTGTGCTGGTTGATATGAGCTCCGTTCATCAATAACATTTTTACGATGGTTTTATTTGGTGTATCCACACAAGCCAGTGATAAAGGTGTATTTTCAAATGCGTCGATGGCGTTAACATTTGCTCCTTTTTGAATCAATCTATGCGTCAAATGGGAATCGCCAAGACGTACTGTAATGTGTAATGGTGTTTGATCGAAATGATTTCTTGGGGAAGGTGAAACTAGAAACTTAGCAATATTATACATTGCCGAAGTATTAATCAATTTAGAAAAGTTGTGTTACATGAAATAATTCATCGAAGTGAACTTTTTATATTGTAGCTCACTATTATATTCACATTACTGGTATTATGTAAAACCTACCAAATATTTTGTTCAGACATATACAACTATTATTAGCTGAATTATCTGATAATTAGGTTATCTTCAGCTTATAGTTATGTAAATATGATAAAATTTATATTGAAAAACACCTTAACCAGAATATGGAAAATAATATAGGATATAATTTTACCTACATTTGTGATAGTATGGATGTGTTAGCTGAACAACGAATCAGGGGACAAAGCAGTGTCCCGCCAAGTAAACTTTCTTTCTTTCTCTTATCCTTATGCCTTCTCAGACGTCGGATTGGAGTTCTTCCTGAACCCATGTTTTCCATTCTTGTTTCTTTTTAATATTTGATATTATTGGATCTTGATAAGTTATGCTTCTGATTTCTTCGTTCCTTATTTTGTCCCATTTCGTTTTTCCTGCTATTCTCCTTAAATATTTCATTTCCATTGCATTTATTTTTGTTTCATGCTTTTTCTGCAGTACCCAGTTCTCACTGGCATAAGTTATAGTTGGTACTGTAATTTTGTTGTATATTTCCATCTTTGTATTTGTATCAATGTATTTATGGCTTAGTAATGTTCGATATAAGGAATAATATAATCTTGTTGATTTATTTGCTCTTTTGTCAAGTTCTGCGTCTATTTTTCCATCTTCTATTAAAATACTTCCTGGGTAGTTATAGGTTGTTACTCTGTCTAATGTTTTGTGATTACATATGAATTCCTCGTAGTTATTCCCCTGTTTTTCATTTGCTATCATTACTTTGGTTTTCTCTGTATTTATTGTCATTTTCATCTTTTCTATTTCTCTTGCCAGTAAGTTAATTAGTTTCTGCATTTTATTTCTCGATTTTGATATGAGTACGATATCGTCTGCGTATAGTAGGTTGCATATAAGAAGCAGCCATTCTTTTTCTTTTTCTCCTAACCATTTTATCATCTCTGGCGCTACTTCATCCTCCCCACTGGCTTTTCCTATTTTAAGTCTCTTTATAGCCTCTTCCATATCTTCTCTTTGGAGTGTTTGGTATTCATGTTCGTTCCCTTCCTCTTCAACTTTATTTGATGTTTCCTTCTTCAAACTGTCACTAAATGTTTTTTCTACTAACGTGCGGAAAGTGAATCTTTTCCGCACTAAAAAGCGTGCGGAAAGAGTCACTTTTCCGCACTAGTGCGGAAAGTAAATTTATTGACATTTGAGGAATATACTGACATTTGAATATTCAAAATATGTATTTTGTATATCCAAGTTTACCAAATGACTGAAAAATTAAGAAATTTATTATAATTTTGCTATAATTTTCAATAAAAAAACAACTTATTTTTCAATCATTTTTTAATGGCCCTGGTATAAGCCTCATCAAATGAATGTCAAATAATAATAATTAATTTGTTAATATGCATTTAATAAGAAATGTATCTTTATGTTAACTTTTGGGTTATTTTTCGCATGCTAGTAGAAAAAATAGTGTACCTAACACGTGCGTAAAGTGACTTTTCCGCACGCGATTGCTGGCCGAACTCGCTAAAGCGTCGTTCGGCCATCTGCAATGGCGTGCGGAAAAGTATCACTTTCCGCACTTGTTAGGTAAACTACTATTTTCATAGTAAAGCCAAGTAAACAAAACAAACAAATACTCGCTGTACCATCTATTTTCTCGAACATTGAAGCTATTCTTGACATTTTCCACACACTGTAATTTCGTTATACATTGTGTTTTCAAATGACAGTTACAAAGTTTGCATGTAGATACCTATCGTGAAATTGGACAAATGATATAAGGATTGAGAGGTCCAGCCTACTTACTTCTCGAAATACGGGGTATTAAAGATATGAAAATTTAGATGTTTTAATTTGATAGCCTTAAAAATGGATGGATAAATTGATTTTACATTTTGCAGGTTGATTTTAAATGTAAAAGGGCATATTTTGATTGAAACACATTTTCCAATTTTTGATCCAGTGATGTACTTTTGGAAGAATATGTCACCTTTCCCTTCCTTTTTTCACGCCACTGGCATTGGAAGCAATATTTATTCAATTTTGTATTCCTCAATGATTTTCACGTGGAAAACGCATTACCTTTACATATAAATTGATGCTTTCATGAAGTCTGCAAGATCACTTTTTAATAATGGAAAATTTTTCTCGATAACTACTAGTCTACTAATGGTTAGAATATGTAACTGGAACTAATTTATGAAACAGCAATGCACCTACAACATTCGGGGAAGAATATTAAAAATATTTGTCCAAACTTGTGATTTTATTAACAATTTTGCAGACTTCATGAAAACATCAAATATCTTCAAAACTAAAAATTCCTTTAAATGTAAAGGTGATGCGTTTTTCACGTGAAAACCATTGAGGAATACAAAATTGATTAAAAATTGCTTCAAATGCCAGTAGTGTAAAAAATGGGAGGGGAAAGGTGACATATTCTCCCACTTGTACCTACACCACTGGATCAGGAATTGAAAAATGTGTTTAGTAGATGAACAATATTTCTTTATTTTTCCGTTATCTAACACTCAGTATATGGTAGATCCCCATATTTTGGGATGACCACCCTGTAGAAATGCAATAGATATAATGGAATGCGTTGAGTGTGTATACAAGGCGATAATGCATTGATTATAATACGAAATTAATATATTTTCAATGGGATATTCCATTATTTACGTATGCTTTGCTATGACCATTCTGTTATTAAAAATTTATATCATTATTATTATTATATTAATACTAATACAACATTTCATATAATTTCCATTTCCATTTCACACTCCACACTTGCAAATGACCTTGCATGTATAATTTCACATCCACTATATTCTTGATTTTTTTCCATAATTCACCACCATATGATAGTACGCATTTCAATTATTGAGGATCTCATGATTTTTTCAGTGTACTTTTATACACATACTTTCAGATAGACAATATGGGATAGATCTAAGAAAATTCCATCTATAAAGTTATAGGTACAGCACAAGGAATCTTTCTCTTGAACCTATATTAAAATTTTTAGGTGTTTGTAAATAGTCCAGTAACTGAAAACCTGAGAATAGGCAAACCTATCAATATATTTGTCCAATAATTTTTTTTGGCTTGATTTGTAGGTCTTGACAGGTACTTAAAAGGGAGAAAAATTTCTCCAAGATTGCCCCTTAGCTAAGGGCCCAAAATAGCCACTAAAGTCCCAAAAAAACTGTTTTCCGCCAATATCTCCCGAAATACGCAAGCTAGACAATTTTTGTTTGGATAAAAAATGAAGGTCGGTAAATTATCTACATCATTTTTTTCGCAACACGAATATTTTTTGCGAAAATGGCATTTGAAAAAACCAAAATTTTTACACAGAATATTTTTGGTAGTTTCTTACTAAATTTCTGCTCGAGGGCCTCGGAAATACATAGATTTCCACCTGTTAGACTTTGGAGACCAATTGTAGATGGCGCCAGCGCTAAATTGTGGTGTATACACATGAAAATCCGGGCACCAATCGGTTTTTCGGCAATTATTGGTGTATTTCACACGATTTTTGTCTGCCACAGCAACACTGTGTAACATGTCTATCGACCTGTTTCGATTTAAACGAAATAATTTCAATTTTACCGCTTGCCGTCACAGTAACCACTTCCAATTTAGTTCTGTGATCTAAATTTATCTGATCGTTGATCGTTACGACAATTGACATATGATGTCAACGCTCGATTCTCATTCTCGATTTTCCTTCTTTTCGTTACCGTATATATATATTGTTCTATGGTTACCGACCCTTGAGCAGCAAGGACGTATCTTCATATCGTCTCTTTTAATTTTTTAATTGTTTTACCTTAAATTGCTGTGGTAAGCACAGCTGTCAGGTTACCCCTGCAAGTTGACCACTGCCAGGATACCCCTGTCATGTTACCGTTACTGCCAGGTTACTGTTTACTGCCAGGTTTCCGTTTACTGCTAGGATACTGCCAGGTTACCGTTAGATTATACTTCAACTTCCAGACATCTCTACTTCAACTTCCAGACATCTCTACTTCAACTTCCAGACATCTCTACTTCAACTTCAAGACATTTCTTCTACTTCCACTCCGACAAGCTAAGTACCTTTAAAGAAGTACAGGTTCTTTTTACCTTTTTACATTTTTACCTTTCTTTATTGGCAGAATACATTTAATATTTGAACTTTTTTTTTTAATTTCTTTTATACCCGGTTGTAAGAGCTGTAGGGACTGCGTCCGGGTTTACGTAAGTTTGTAACTTTTTTATTTTTTTTTAACTAAGTAAATTCTACAAGGTGTTTCTACCTTTTTCACCTTGGTTTTTTTTAACATTAAATTATCTTTTTTCATCGACGTCTAAAAAGGTAGTGGCGCCCTTAAGTTCTTATAGTCTGTCAACCCTCTGGCATACCGAGTGTGGCATCAACATGGAGTCGATCCACCCTTGAGAGAGTCTCTAGCCGGGATCTGTCTCTTAAGGAGAGAACGAGTGTTACAACTGCAGTCAATGTTCAGTGTAATTTCACAAGGATATGAGTCGCAAATTTACTAGAAAATTGCGAGTGACGGCATTTCGGCTACTAGTAAGTCAATACCTATAGAAGCTGATAATAATAATTTTTTGATAAATATTTTTTGCATTTTCTTCATTTTTTGCAAATTTTTCGCAAACTTCAGAAGGAACAGTACAGGTGCAGGATTTCAGAAAAAACAAGGAATTTTTAAACAAATACCATTTATTCATATAAAAATTAGGTTGAAAATACAAAATACATAAAAAAATTCAGAGTATCTATGTTAAACCAATTCATGTCTTCAGATTCATCCTCTTCGTCATTAGCGTGATTCTCGTCGCCTATTACCTCTTGCTCTAATTCTTCCTCTGTCCCTCTTGTCCCTATCCCCTGTTCTTCCAGCTCTATTTCTATCTCATCATCTTCCAACCCTTCAGTTTCTCCTTCCACCCATGTTTCTCCCACCTCCCCTTCAAGCCCTTGTGGTTCTCCTTCCACCTCTAATTCTTCCGGGAATATACCTTCATTTTTCTCATAATTTAAACACTGTGTCAACTGACATGAACCACAGATAGAGGAGCATATAAAAAAACTAACAGCGGAGAATTACCAATTTTCCCGTTCCCTGGAAAATGAGTGCATTGTATTCCGAAAATATTGGTTCAGAGAGTAGACATAGAAAGCTTTCAAATGGTGTGCATTTAATAACAAAATAATTGAACATTAGTTCTTTATTTTCGCTTGTTTACAAGATTTGTGAGAACTCCGAAAACGACTGAAAAATGCAAATAAATAAATAAAAAATTTCTAGGAATATTCAGGACCTCCCCAGACCCCATTTGAAAAAACAAGGGGTAATAAACCATTTAAAACAAATAAAATGTCAATGATTTAATGGAAGAGGCCAAAATATTGGGGAAAAATAACACTGGCCACTTTTTGCAATGTCCTCGACGGGCGAGAACGGGGTTTAAGGTACACATATTGATACCTACGGATATTCCCATTACAATTAACTTTAAATCATCGAAAAATATTAATTTTTGACCGAGTTCTGGAAGAATTTGTGCGCCGGTTTACAAGATAATTTTATAGACGGTAGCATTTCTAGAGGTAGTGCAGCCGCGTAAGCGAGGGGACGTTTGGATGCGATTATCTCGAAAACTATTGAATTCTCGGAAAAAATGATGGGGACCATTTTTGTGGATAATTTAACGACCTTCACTTTTTACCGGAACAAAAATTGTCCAAATTGCATATTTCGGGAGATAATGGCGGGAAATCGTTTTAGGAGGGGCGTTAGGGGCGATTCTGGACCCTTAGCAAGGGGCAATCTTGGAGAACTTTTCTCCCTTTGAAGTACCTGTCGAGACCTACAAATCAAGCCAAAGAAAATTATTGGACAAATATATTGATAGGTTTGCCCCTTCAGTTACTGGACTAAAATCACATCCCGCAGATTGCGATGTAGCTCTTGTTGGAATGAAAGCGTTTGGACTTGTTTTCAACACTTTTAAAACCTCAAATATTCCAAAATTGATTGAAAAATAAATAAAACTGAAATTTTAATCTTACCACATTTTCTGGTTTCTTCTCATTCATTTTCTTTCAACGATTTCAGGTAGAACTAGTTACTCAACTTAATACTTTATTCAAAACAAATTGCATCCTATCGCTTTACAGGGTGAATCAAGACCAACAGAATGGAGGTTTATAGCGAAACGGTAAAAGTTTAAGAATGTTTATCACTTCAGTAGTTTGAACATTCATATGGGCTACATTTTGAAATATACATGTTCCAATAAAGTGTGGCGTATCAAAGTTATATTTTTTCCTAAGGGACACCCTATATTTTATTGCATTTTTTGATTGCCACTAAAAAATAAAATACCCCTTTATAATGGCTCCCTATACCTGAATACAGAGGGTTACGAGCTAGCTGACTTTTTTTTAAATGTGAACGTTTCGAAAAAAATTGAAACTCATAAATATAACAAATTTCATCGAATTTTCTCATACATCTGATTAGTTGGACATTCGTTAAATGTATTCCACTATTGAGTACTAAATATCTTTTCACAGGGTGTTCAGAATTTTCAGTTCCATTATTAGATCATTCAATGTGTCATATCGAGCTTATTTTAAATAGAACACCCT
>CAJUYG010004120.1:0-17919 GCA_910591675.1 Galerucella calmariensis
CCAATCAATACTCTCCAGTTCGTCTATAAATTGACCCTCATCTAATTTTTTTATGTAGCTACTCTCGTCTATATTATCATTAGTCAATGGCAAACTTTTCTCAAAGTGTAAATTACAAAAAAAGGTAAATGATCAGTGATACTATAATCCAAAACAGCGGCTTCTATTTTTAAGTTACTTCTATTGTATATAAAACAATGATCAATGCAAGTGCCTGTATTATTAAAATGACCTCTCCTAGTAATGCAATTTATATAAGATCTAAAACCGTGCGTGTATAAAGTATTTAGATACTTTTAATTCTTCTATTGTTGGCACAATTTAATATATTAATATTTGTATCACCTAAGAATACTTCTACATCACTTTTATTCATATTTTGGAGATACTCATTTAAATCTTCAATAAAAATATCAGCATTTATATCGTGTGACCTATATTGACAGGACACAGAAAAATTAACATTATTAAATTTAAATTTAAGATTCATAGTATTTAGTAAACCGGAAGTAGTATAACTTATGGACTCGCAAAGCTCTGACCTTATATAGCACACCACTCCATCACATTTATTTGGCGAATTGTTACTACTAAAATACATATTGTAGCCTTTTATGTTAAGAAGTTTTAAAATTTTTTGATTAATCTCATTCCAGCTTTCTGAACATACTATCAAATGGAATTCCTCCTTAAAGGAATTAATTAAAAATTGCAAAAGATCAAAATTTTTACCCAGACTCCTCACATTGCAGTGCAGTATCTTCAGACCAGTACTACCAAGAAAGATCGAGTTACAAACATCCTCAGGTGTATCACACTCATAAGTTTTATAATCTAGATCTTCAATATCATCAATAAAGTTGGTATTCATTCTAAATTAAATATTCTAAAAAAAAAAAAAAAAACCGAGTGAAAATAAAACTAAAATTATTATACTCAAAAAATATAAATAAGCGGTATTAAATTTAAATATATTTATAATAACAAAGTTTTCATGGTAGAGCCCAAAATTTTCTATTCCATTTTAAACAAGTCTTCTTCACATCTAATTCTAAACTTTTTTGCACCATCCATTTTCCTCACAAAAATGTCACCATCAACAATCCATAGAAATCTGTAACCTAAACGCTTTTTAACTTCTTTGGCCTTAGCAAGCAAAATTCTTCTATACGCAGTTAGGTCATGGTTTATGTAAATTTGATCAAAGTTTCCATTACCATTAGTGTAATCCAGATCCTCCAATTTGATGTATTTCCTTTCTTTAAGTTTTCTTATCATATTCGATTTATTTTCACTATTGTCAAATTTTACCAAAATAGGGGCATCAGGCTTAGATGATACCCTGTAGGCCGAAAACTTATTTAATTCTTCCATATTTAACAGACTAGCAATTTTCTTCACGATTCCGACACAATTTTCATCATTTATTTTTGGTATGTTGCGAATGACCATATTTTTTGATAATTTCTCCTTCAACTATATACAGTAATATGAATGGGCACTCCGATTAAATACATACTTATGGCATTGGACTAGGAAATTTTGATAAGCCCACTCTCCGAAAAGCATCAAAGTTAGTTCCTAGCCAGTACATCTTTGATAAAAGGAATCTTTAGGTCGTCATGTAGTATTTGATTAGTGACATACCATGGTGCATCCGCTATCGACCTCAGCAGCTTTGACTGAAATCTTTGGACGATGTTGACAGAAGTTGATTTTTCCCAGTACATCTGTCTTAATGTCAAGCTAATGTCTTTTTATTTTTATGTGTTCCTTTCATCTTAGACGTTGGTCCAGATAGATGCCAAGATATTTTATATCTGATGCTGTGGGTATACATACGTTATTCATATTAACAGGTGGGCATGTTTTATGATGCGTGGTGAAACTTGTTTGGAGCGATCCAGTGATAATTTGATTAAGGAAATCATTCACATTCACTTCAACTTCAGTCCAATTCTTGTCCTTTGCTGAAATGGCTGTATTATCTTGGAAAAAATTATCACATTATCCGGGAAAGATTTGAGAAATTCATTTATGTGAATTAGGAAAAGCAAGCAATAAGTAATATTGTTCCCTGTGGCATCCCAGTTTCTGTTTCACAAAACTCACTTGTTACGTTATCAACTTCCAAATTTTGAACTTTTCCGTCAAAATAACTCTGCATCAATGTACGGAAAAAATCTTGGATTCCATAATTATACAATTTATCCAGTTGAATTTAGTTGTTGACCATATCAAATGCCTTTGTTAAGACAAGAGAGGTCACAGCGATTGACAACAACTTTATCCATTCTATTATAGATAATGTTTGTTAAGTAATTAAGAGTATTTGAAGTACTGCTGTTCATGAGGAATACATATTGCTTTTTTGGCAAGATTTTGTAATCTAGCATAATTGACTTTTTCAAAAATCTTCTCAAGGTTGGAAATATTGAAATTGGTCTGTAGTTTGTAGCAATAAGTCTATCACCTGATTTGAAAATAGGACTTACCTCGGTTTTTTTAACACGTAAGGCCGAATAGCTGTTTCAAACACATCTTCATAACATATAATGGAGGTTCAGCAATAAATTTCGATAGCTACAAGAGTATGTGAAATTAGGTTATACATACCACCAGTTTTTTATCCTCAATGATGTTTATAATTTCAATCTGAATTATTGTAATTAAAAATATCGATTTACTATTGAAAGGTGGAAGTTTTTTAATTTTATTTTCAGGCTTATTTTGTTATTTCCAACATTACACGAGAAAGTGCTTATATATTAATCGAGATTTTTCAGGTTCAGATATTTTCAACTTATCATCATTGATAATACAATTGATATAATTATTCACGCCCAATTTTTTATTTTAGGATCTCCTATCAATTTTTAAATTACTGATATGCTTGGTGATATAACATTTTGAGTTTTTGACTATCCCTTCAACCATATTTTTGATTTGTTCATATTGACAGTATTATTAATGACGTCGAAGCAGACTTTTTAATTTATTAAGTATTGCTATGATGTATCTATTAATACCCCCCAGTAAATCTGGTGAAGGCAGTCAGTAGCAATGAAAATATTTATTGAAAAAAATGTTTCCATCTTAGCTACTCTAATCAAAATCCTAGGACCTGGCCTAGAAGTAATGTCATTTAAAATGATAAATATTTTAAATTGATTTTCAGTACAGATACATTAACATGTCCGTCAACTAATGTGATAACTACAAGATATAAATGTAATGAGAAAGGACAGTGGATAGAATGTATTAGAAGGCATTGTTGCCCAGACTATGTGTTTATTGCTGGAAGGTAAGTTCCACAAAATAAATATTAACTTTCAAAATGGATTAGTCTCTATACCAGCACAGTTATCATAAAATGTTATTAATATTTTGTTTAGTATATCAAGCGAAGTTTAAGTGGATACAAAAAATTTACGATTGATTTGCAAATCTATTTTGTGACCTACTTTTCAATTAGTTGAACTTTCATTCAATGTGAAAATACAAAGAAATGTTTGAAATTTGTATTCATTGAATATTTATTTATTTATGCTTTTGTAACAAATAATATTACAGATGTCTCCATAAAAGCCAGGATCTATGCTCTTTGAACTTTTGTGAACAACGATGTACCATTTATTTGCAAAGAATCATTTGTACCTGTTATCACGGATACAAATTCAGTCCAGAAAATCAGGAGAATAATAAAAAACCCGTTTGTATAGGTAAGTATTCTTTCACTTAGTTGCACAAAAAAATTAACATAGGAACTAAAAGTTCAATTGAAATTGAATAACCAAAAAACTATATGTATATTCAAGTAATTGAATAGATAAGGTTTTTACTTGATGTAAATCCACTTCAGTCTGGGATCAAGCTTTTAGAGCTCCCGGACGGAGAACATATACCTTGTACTGATGAGGCGCAAATACGCCAAACCCGATCTACAAGTTATATTGCCCCTTCTAATTGCGAACCAAAATGGTTGGTGTTAAATATATTGCAGATTTTAGGAACCCCGTTTGTATTTAAAGTGTAATTCAATAGCCGTAGGTGCCTATAGCCCGAGAGGTAGCTGCTGTTTTTCAGTTGAACGGTCACTGTTTTTGGAAAATATTTCTCAAAATTTATAAAGCGTTATACATAATATATAATTATTATTCAGCGAAATCCATTGGTAACGCACTTTATTAAATAAGACAATATTACAGGAAACTGTAATAATACTTGAATGTTATGAAGTAAATATTCAAACGTACATCAAAGCTGCTCCATCAATATAAATAGGAGATTGAAATTTTCCAAATTAAGAATCCAAGCTCACAACAACAATTCTTAGGAGGGAGTGAAATTTAACTTTTTCTCCATGTTTTGAAAACTAATGCAATTATTACGATTAAATGGGACTTATTCAGTTTAAATTCATTCTATCGAGTGAATTAAATTAGATTTAAATTATGTGGCAGTATGAGATATCAATTTCATTGATTTCTGTTGTATTTTGCAAATACAAATCATAATTAGCTCACTAACTTTGGGGTACTTTGATTTATTAGTAATTGCATTGTAAAACTGAAGTGAAATTCATTGAAAATTATTATTTGAATATCATTTTTATTATCACTTGAATTTTTACCTGAGAAATCAAAGCACTTGTTATTGGCCAGAAGTATTGATAATATATTCTATGATAATATAATCTACTATCGTATAACTTATCTTTTCTTACAGATATAGATGAATGTCAAGAGAATAATGGAGGTTGCCAGCAAATTTGCATCAATCAACCAGGCAGTTTTAAATGCGATTGCAACGAAGGATTTAAATTGAGGAGCGATAACAGGACATGCATTCCCACCAACATTGTCAGTTATTTAGATCCATCTCAACAAGCCGTTTATGTAGATATGTGCTATGCAAATTGCGATAGTTTGGTCAATTTACAGAGTCAGTTGGATTTATTGAATGAAAAGGTAGGTTGACTATAAACTCGTAGCTATATCGTCATAATATAACCATTAGATTTTTATGTCCAATTTAATCGTTAAACTGGTTTAGAAAATAATAGAAAATATTATATATAGAGTGTTTCTAAATAATAATTGGTACGTCTTTCTTCTTTCAAAACTTCCTTAGCTCACCCCCTTACGAGATATGACCCTTTTATGGAGCTGAGTGAAAGGAACTACGTGTGTACGTGTATCTTCAAAAGAAATCAAGATATCAAGGTGAAATGAAAACTGAAAAATGGCGAACAGAATGGTCATTGTGATAAAGTGAGTGTAAACTCCACGAATTTCCCGAATTGTTTCGCAGGGTGTTGAGAAATTGGACTACAAATACATGGTTTTCCTCCACCCTGTATAAATAAGCTTTCAACATTATTTTTGTTTTAATACTAAAGAATTTATCCACAATTTGGCGTAGAAACAATTGGAATCGATGAAAAATTAAAAAGTTCTTAGACAACGAACTTCAGCAAAATTTCAAGTTGCCGAAATTTTTTGTCGGTGCGTATCACATTAGGTTCGTTCCAACCAAAAATTCTGTTATCGTACGTAACCAGTAATTGAACTGTTTAAGGCGCATGCGTGAAAGAGATCAGAAAAGTTACTAACTATCTTCTACTAAACGGTTGAAACGTATTTTGAACCAGTTTTGAACTGGTTTAGTAGCTGCACTGATGCTGGCGCATTTCAGTATATAAAGGTTATTTATGCACAACGATTATACATATTATTATAATCTGTAGATTATACCGTTGAGTCTATGCACATATCTACCATTTATACCTTGCACGTGAATATAGTGAATAATATAACCTCAAAAACAAGGCTCTGAGGATCGCTAAGAGAGACTCATGGAGGAAACACTGTGAAGAGGTAGAACAGACCTCCGAATGTGCTAGACTCCATAAGATACTCTCCAAAGATCCTTAAAAGACAATTAACTCATTAGAGACAAGAGATGGGAGATATACAGAAAACGGGAAGGAAACTCTGGTAGAACTTCTCGAAGTACATTTTACAGAATGCAAATTAAGTGATGAACCATTATATATAGAACAGCATATGGTCTCGAGGACTCCAAACCGGAGTAACGAGGAAAGTTATAAAGTATCTAGGGAAGTGGTGAATCATAGCAAAATAAAATGGGCAATAAACTAATTTGAACCATATAAATCACCGGGACCGGACGGAATTTATCCAATTATGCTGCAAAAGGCAAACGGCATTATACTGAGCAGACTGTGTACGATCCTTAGAGCAAGCATGGGACTAGGGTACATACCTTAGGTCTGGAGAAATGTTAGGATGGTCTTTATTCCTAAACCTGTTAAAACAGGTGACAATAAAGCAAAGTCCCTGAGACCTATAAGTCTGATGTCATTTGTACTGAAGACAGTGGAAAAACTGGTAGACATGCACTTTAGAGGAGGATCGTTGGTAGAAAGACCGATCGACCTGGATCGATATGCATACAGACTAGGAGTATCCACAGATTCACAGCATTCCATCACCTAGTACAAGGCATAGAGTATGCTCTCGAAAATAAGGGAGTATTATTAGCAGCCTTCCTTGACATAAAGGGCGCCTTTGATAACACCTCTCACAAAGTAATCACTAGGGCAATTCGTCAAAAGAAAATTGAAAATATCAAATCAGTGTAACTTAATACTAATAATATCACTCACTTATTACATTCTGAAAGATGGCATGTGCACTTTTTTTCTTTCAAAATCTGGCTTTTTTTCTTCTCGAATATTTTGTAAAACAGTCTTAAGGCCTCCTACATTTTTTTTCTTAGGACTTCTACTCTTTTCCTGGATGGCACACAAGCTTCAGATGTATTTTCAATGTTTTCTTCTGCAGTGGCCCCGTGATAATTCTGGGGATATGTATTGTCTCAGATCCCAGCAAAATTTCTGGTCTTATATTTCTTTTATAAGCCTCCTCCATCTTCACTGCAAATTCCAAATACTTTCTACCACGACTAGTTGCATTTTTATTACCAACATATTTCTTATATAAATATTAGTAGCGAGGATCTCTGACATTTCTTTCGCTATTAGTTTCCATAACGCTTTCAAGTTCCTTACCTTCATTGAACCAACCATTTCTCTGTAATTCTTATACTAATCTATTTCTATTTCGTATAATTTGCCTTCCCAAAAAAGGAGAATTTTCACTCTCCCCACCGACTGCAGCCATGCTTGAAGTGCTTGCATCCTAGTTAACTCTTGGCCAGACAACAAGAAACTCTTCCAGTCCTACTTGTACAACAAAGGAATATCCATAAAAATTAACAAGGTGGAAAAAATAAAGGTTTCACCTTCTGTATATTCGGTCTCCATTCTTCCCTTTTTAATTTTATTAACGACTACACAAAGAAACAGACACTATTCTCAAAACATTTCGAAAACTAAAAACCCTCTTCCATTAACCTATTCACATTTCCAGGCAAATTTGAACGTGAATTCATGTCATGTGTCGTGTTGCCACTGCG
This sequence comes from Galerucella calmariensis, assembly GCA_910591675.1. Lineage (NCBI taxonomy): Eukaryota > Metazoa > Arthropoda > Insecta > Coleoptera > Chrysomelidae > Galerucella > Galerucella calmariensis. The sequence goes on from CAJUYG010004120.1 coordinate 7,504, forward strand.
CATGTTTCTCAATTTCAGAACTCACGATACTCCCTATCAATCAAAAATCGTTTGAACGCTTTGAACGTTTTTGAAAACTATTGAATGTATTAATAAAATATTCAAAATACATAACAATCACTGTACAATCAATATTTTGGTGTGACTTACAAAATTAATTTGACATCAACAACACTTTGAACAATTGTGCCGATCACTGGAAAGTAGAACAAACCGCCAAATATTAAATGAGAAAATGTCTGTTCCATCCACTTTTTATTCAAATTTCAACACGTCAAGTACTGTGTTAGTGCCAACGACTAATGTCTTTACCATAGTTCCATTTATTCATCCAATAATTCTTATATACAAAAGCTGAAATGACCGATATGCATTTGTGTATGGTTTGGCAAATAATCATTCTCTAGAAGCTAGACGTTTCGAGTTGCACCACCATCGGTGCTCGAAATTAACATGCCACGATAAAACAGTTTCTGATCTACTCAACCGAATAATTTCCAAAATACCACTTTATTTTCTGCTTTTTGTGGCTGAGGCATTGTTGAATAATGATTTTATCTTCAAACACAATCTCTTCTTTTAATCAACATTACAAACGAAAAGAGATGATGGGGCATTGAGAAAAATTATTTTTTTTTGTATTCTCAACATCAAGTATCGAGAATTGTTTTCAAATTTTACGAATCATGGCATGTAAATTGAAGTTCAGAATTTAACCAGATAAGCGCTGAAGTAATGAAATGTTCAATCTTCTTTTGCCAGAGTTTCCGTCACTCATTATAATATGATGATTTTATTATATTTTTGAAGTACCATCGTCCTAACTCTGAGCTAACAGACACACAGTTCAATACAACACCAGATTATCATAAACTTTTTGTATTCAATGGAGGGGTCATGAAGGTTATGTCAAAATTTTACAGAAGTCATTTCAAACTGCTTCTGCTGCCAATATTTATCACGGACCAGCATTAAGCAGCTCGAACAATGACAGAATTACCAGCGCAGCTTGTAACGAGACAAAGGAAACTGGATTATTCTTTCACAATGATTTCCGTGAACTATCTCTTTCTTTCGTGTAATATTCCTTATATTATCTCCGAAATCTGTATATAATCACTAAGTCAACATTTTATATATAATGCTTCATTGTTCAAATTATTTGATTTTTCAAATTATTTATGAATATTTCTCATCCATATTTCCGAACCCTATAGCTTTTAGACTTGAAATTACATTAAAAGCACTTGGAGGTATAAAAACGTGAATAACTGTTTGCTATTAGCTTCAATTTTTGAATATCAACACATGTTTCAGGTAGCAGCATTGAGTACAGCAATACGATTATCCAGCTTTGCGTCTGGACCACCTGGTCCGATTGGACCTCCTGGGCCCACAGGACCTCCTGGTCCTCGAGGATTTCCAGGTGAGCTGAGTATTACTTTCAGAGTACCTTTAACGATTTTAAGTCGTCTGTTATTTAATATTCTTAGTTGTGCGAGGAAACGTATATAAATAATGATAATAATATCTATTCTAATCAATCAATCATTTTTCTGGTATCAACCCTCAATTTGGCGAGGTTTTTGTTCACGAGATATGATATTTATGGTCATATTGAGCGTTTATTAAAACTGTAGAGTTCATATAATCACCTTTTTGGTGTGCGTCATCGATTGTTAATGTCATTCTAACACATTACGTTGTAAGAAATATAGAAAAAGGCAGGTCTGTGATTAATCCTGATCCAAATATTACAATAATGAACCGTTCAAATGTATTACAAACGTTAACCCCAATTTTTGACTTTGAAAAATTTGATTAGTTGATGTTCAGATTACGCGCAAGCGCGACCTATCAATCGGGAGAAAATACAGCGTTTAAATAGAATGGAGGCGTACCTCTCGTAGCGGCAATGAGTTTTATGTCTTTTTCTATTGCCCCTCTGAGAGTTCTCGTCATGTCTGTACTTTGTTGTTTACTGTCAATTATAATTCATGATAAGTGAATATTAATCTTATTGTTATATTTATTTGAATAATAGCAAAATATGCCAAGATACACGTGAAAACAACAGCCTAACAACAGCATTTTGAAAGTTCTCACTAAAAAGTCAAAATGTTTTGTTTATTGTTGCAAATAAACATTAAACTGAAAATTTGGAGTACCTAATTTATCCACTTGAGTACCCTCACTGTGATACACTGTTGAATTTGAAATAAAAAGCTCTTTCATTTGAGCTAAGTTTGATCCTCCCTTTCATTGAATTTTTTCCATTGCAATGACGTCCCTCCTTCTAAGATGACGTCATAGATACCCTGTATACCTCGGATGAAATTACTGTTGGTCCCAAAAAGATTACCCAATTTTCAAATGAACCTATTCGTTTATTCCTGCCTGTAAAAAAATCCTGGGGCACCCTGTATAATCTATTTTCATGCAAAATTTCTAATGCAAAACAGTGGTCATTTCAAATAATAATACAGAATATTTTTCATATTTCCTAATATTTTTATGAATGAACCTGAGCTAATACATGATGATAATGTCCCCTCCACTAGTCTAGAGTCTTCCTCTATCTCTGCTGAGGCCCATTAAATTTACATGTTCATTATTCATAAAATGTTTCAAATGAATCCCAAGTAGGTCCGGTTATTCTTTTTGGAACCGTAATAGTTGAAGTTATTGATAAACATTAGATTTTCGTTCAATTTGATTTAATTACATTCAGTTGTGCCCGAAAGTTGAGTTTAAACTAAACAAAATTAAAAGTTTCCGGTAAAGGAGGTTCTGAAGCGCCCATAGTAGGAAAAACAAATATTATACCCATTTTAATCCAAGAAAACAATATCCGCCCTTCGCCTGACGGAGTTTTGAATCCATTGGATGATTATTCCATAAAAGCTTGGCATGATGTCTGAATATTTTTGTCTTGCCACATTTTGCCTCGTTTAAATTCTATAAATGTACGCCTATGGTTTTCTGGTTAACGATAATTTGGGAAAATCATTTACTTAAAACAAACTTTTATTCAAAAACTTGATATTATTGAGTATGTTAAAGTATATAAATAAAAAAAAGCAAAAAATTATTTTCCAAAACACTTAGAACACAATTTTTTGCAACATTGATTGCAAATAGGCAATTTACATGTGTCACACTGGATCGCAGTTTTTCTGTCCTTGTTGGTGGGTCAAATGGCACACCGTTTCCTCTTACTTTTTTCAGGAGGTACTTGAGGTTGCTCAGAAATAGGAATTGCGATTCCCAATAGTTCAGCAATGAGGATTCGTATTTTTAAGTGCACCTTTTTGTTGGACATCCCAAGTCGCAGATGTTCATCTATTAACTGCTTAGCCAGAGTCTTGAGAAATAAATATCGTTTTACCTGTTGACCTTGTGATGCAAATTGGTACAGTACTCGAGCATATACACCTACAATATTCAGAACAGCAAAAAAAAATGGTCATTGGCCAACGGTTGGTTCTTCTTGATACCGAATATAACGCACATTTTGCATCTGAAGCGTCAACTCCAAATTTTGTCTCACTATAAAAGTGGATATCTCCGGATTCTTGGTTATTCTGTTGACAGAATTGTCATGATGCATGCTAGAAAGTAATATAACGCTTTTACCTCTTTTTGGCACATGGCTTACTAGGATTGTTGAAGAAGTAAGTCCAAATACTGATGGATGAATTTCACGTTTCTGGTTTGGTAAAAATTCAGGTGGTATACATTAAGTCAATCGGTTTCTCTTTAGTGCATCAACGAGTTCCACTGAACTGTACCAGTTGTCTCCTCTGATGTTTCTGTTGGAGCCTTTGACACACTCAACAAGCCTGAGAACCACTCTTGTCGGGTTCATTAATATATGTATAGGGGCACCACCAACTTTTATTTCCGAATCTTCATTCACGAGATAATGCGTTTCAGCGTCAGCCAAAACCTGCACTTTGATCCCGTATTTGGCAGGTTCGTTATGAATATACATCCGAAATCAACACCTTCCTCTAAATGGTACAAGCATTTCGTCCACAGTTATGTAAATTCCAAGTGAATAGCATGACTGTAGTGATTAACTACATGATTATTATTCAATGAAATTACGTTCGAAAAATGTAGTGTGTATGATAATTATTTTTTTAGTGAAAGGGTTCAATAAAACTCGTCCAAACTACAATATTTAATCTTGTCCAGCAAAGGACAATTGGGCTGCTACTAGTTTCGGTAAATAATTACCATAAAAAATAGAAATAGAAATGGTACACTTAATATAAAGATCTCATGAAATTTTTTTTTGTTAAACTTCAAACAGAACTACTTATGAAGTAATGTTCAAAGTTGAGAATACAAATTGAGAATATAAGATTATCAAAAATTACATTTAAAATTAAAAAAATTTAAAAATTTGACATTTGACAGACATTACCTGATACAAAACTGTAATATTGAGAATTGGTATAGATTCTATGAATAAGTTTGGCAAACAACTTATACAAGATGCAAATTGTTGATGTTCCATTTACAAAATAAAAGAAGAATGACTAGATACAGCATAAATAATAATCTAACGTAAGTCAGATATTTCAATAAACCAATAGTATCAAAATATAGCCCAAACAATATCTGAAACTACTTATACAAAACAAACTATACTAATAATCAGAGCCAACAGTAATTATATTTAAGGGTAAATGTAAGAAAATATAATTTTCAGTAGAAGAAATCTGTTCATTCAGGCAAGTGACACTACTATCTAATGAAGCTCTATGAATTACTTTTAGTATCAAGATGAACAGTATTAGGGTATAGTAGCAGTTAACATGAAAACATTTTTCGAACGTAATTTCATTGAATGATTGTCATGTAGTTAATCACTAAAATGTGATTATCTCTAAAACCGTTAAGATTTGGGGATACTGACAGGTATACCTTTCATTTGTTGTTATGATGTGGCTTTGATTACATTTCACAAAAGAAGTGCTAATGTGGAAGGCAAAAAAGTTTTGCGCACATTTATGCCGCATACGTGGTCTATGTAGCGCCCTCTACAAAATACATCGAAATAGGTGCAAAATTATGATTTCTCATATCAAAAAACAGCCAATCTTAAATTTTTGTGCATTTACGTCAAAAAGCGTTGAAGTTATTGTAAAAAACGAAAATTGAAATTTCATGTTCAACACCCTGTATCTCTCTTAATATTAACATTTTAATGAGGCTTGTTTGTTTGAATCGCAATATTTTGAAGTGAAGATTGTACTGGACTTCTATTACTTAAGGACCACCCTGTATATGTTTACCATGGTAATACTCAACACAATAGATCTTTTGGGTCTCAGTGAATGTCACCCCAAAAAACACACAATACTCAACACACTTATGTATCCATTTTTTAATTTGTAGGTTCAGATATTTTCTCGAACAATATAAACCCGAACTTGGATTATCCGTATGTAGATACCTATATACCACTTGCAGATAATGATCATACACAATGTATGTGTAAACGAGGTCAACAAGTAAGTTAAGAGATTTTTGTATGGATAATTATCATGCATGGTATTCAATGTTAGAAAATAAAGTAACTTTGGAGAGTCAATCGAACACATTTGTAATAATAATGACATCCACTACAAAATTTATACGTCACAAAAAATCTGCTTTATTTACCATTGCAGAAAAATATTTTGAATAAACGATAATGAAATCAAAGTATAAATTTTCATAAGGGAAGTACATATAAAAAGTATCATTCAAATTTGTAAGTATATTCAGCAATGAAGTGAAAAATAAAGCTTTCATTGTCTATTTCAGGAATTTCGTTTTTCATGATTTCTTTCGTGGGAAACATCTATTTTTTAAAATGAATTTGGATTAACAAGAATTTGGTATACCTTATTATTTATCATCTCGTTAAGAATCGGTGAACCATTACTAGTATTTTCTGTTACTGAATGGTTTGTTTCCGAGTTGTCAGATTAATTTAGGTTTCATAAGGTTTCTGGTGTATTTAAACTATCACGTACATCGTTTTCTCGTGTGTTTGTGGGTTTTTGCATTTGAATGTTAGATAAAACGTTTATTTTGGTTGGGTTCGTATTACTAGTGAAAAGTTGAGGGTCTCTAGGAATAGTTTCGGCCAATTGCTGTGAAAAATCTAGAATGTAGTCATCTGAATTTCAGGGGTTATTAATCACTGATTCGATTTATAATGCATCGATTGAAATTCGGGATAAACAATCAGCGCAATTTGCCTTTTTCATAGAATATTTTTTAATCAAATTTTAAGTTGGGTTTTAAGGCGAAATAACCAAAAAGGGGCTTATGACTTTATAAATGTGGAAAATGGCCTGAAATATTCACATGCCAATAGAAAGGCGAGCAATTCTTTTTCTATAACTGAATAATTCATTTCGGATTCATTTAGGGTACGTGAAGCGAATGCTATAGGTCTTTTATTAGGTACATTTATTTGAAGTAACACCGCATCGAATGCATATTTACCAGCATCTACCGTAAGTATAAATGTATAAATCCAAATAGGTATTGTCAAATAGGGTCATTAGTTGACATTTCATAAATTCTTCGTCATGTAAAACTTTTGAGTCCTTTTTCGTAATCTTTTCGGAGCATACTTTTGATAATTTCTTGAAATTCAATGAGCAGACCTATAACAATATATTCTTATAAAAATAGTGATTAAATATCACGTACTCAATTGAAAAACATTGGTTTAGTTGATAGGATAGGAAGTTTGAAGGATGTAACTGGTTAACCACTGAAATTAGCAAAATATAAGGGAAAAAATGTAACGACTCGAATTGTATGTTACATCTTGGTAATGTGTGATGGTCTACTGTTTTGAGAACACAAACTATCATATAATTTTAGCAATATTGATTATAAGCATCCAAAATTTCGGACGAATAACTTCCAATCTTAATTTCAGGGTTCTATTGGAGCGCCAGGTACACAAGGACCCAAAGGAGAACGAGGCGAAAAGGGTCCAAAAGGCTCAAGAGGTCAAAGATGGTCAATTGATTTTTTATTGTTATTGCTTGCTGATTTGAAGCATGATATTGTTCATGTGCAGAACAAAGTTTACAAGAATGGTGAAATGTAAGTTCCAAATTATGATAGTATATGCCGTTGAGAAACAAGCGATTATGATTGAAGGTTTTAGGAAAATGTAGTATCAAGAATGCATGAGTATAGATTTCTATGGTTTCTTTGGAAAACACCACTAATAGTGTTTGTTTAAATAGCTACAATCTGGTTGATGAAATCAATGAGAAACTTGTTATTTTTGGTTGTCGATGACAGAAAAGTTTCAACACCCTTTTATTATTGGGTTAACCTCATACAACGAGCATACCATGATTCTTAGACACTACTTAAATAGACAGTTGACATTACTGAGAACTAACCAAGTCAAGTGTTCAAAGATGACAACCACAAACTAGATTTTCACCAATCACATACAACACCCCCCTCGCTGAAAACCTTCAGCCCAATAAGATTTTCAAATATATTTAGTGTTACTGCAGGTGAATCTTTTGTTAACATATCAGCTTGTTGATCCTTCGACTCTATGTATCTCAATTCCAAGGTTATACTTTTTAACTGCTCAGTAATGAAGTATTGCTCAAAATCCTGGTGTTTTACTCGTCGGTTCTTTTCAGGGGTTCTCACAATAGCTATGCATACCTGATTATCTTCAAAAATAATCATCCAATCAATCGAGCTATTGAAATCTACACTTTACTTCTTAAAATACATTTCGCTCACACAGGTCCGCTCACACAGGTACGAAGGGCTATTAAGTTCGCCTCTGAACTTGATGGTGCTGTACAATTTTGCTTCCTTGTTACCCATGGAACAATATTTCCAAAAACAAGAATATCACACTCATTTTCAATTGAGTAGGTCACTGTGAAGCCTCAATAGATATTGAAAAATATTTATATCCATCGAAAGTCGCTGGGTTTATTGGTCCAAACACATCTGTGTGTATAAGTTCCAGCAACCTACTACTTTTATTTTTTGTTCCAAAAGGTAACCTTGACATTTTTTCCATTATACATGGTTCACAAAAATTTATCTCAAAACGATTTATATTTTTACCCATACATTCAAGCAAATTATTTCTTATCAAGAGTTTTGAGCTTCCAAAACTAATATTGGCAAATCTTTTATGCCAAACCATAAGCTCATTGTTCACGTTTTCATTATTCAAACAGTTTACATTTAAAATTGATTTCATAAAAATAATTTTTTCAGCCCAATCCACTCAAACAATTTTTTTATCCCAATCCAATTAAATTTTTTCCTATAAAACAATTTAATAGTACCTTTCTCAAAAACAACTTTAATACCTGTATATTCTAGTCGTTTGACAGATAATAAAATTGTCCTTAGTGTGAGCACATGCAGTACATTTTTCCTATACCTACGGCCTGCAAGAAGTTTTCACTCTTTGCAATATCAATATTCATAGAGTTTTCTAGAAATATCATGTCAGAGAAATATTTTTCATGATTTATCATGTGATCAGTAACACCGCTGTCTATACAAAATAACGAATTTGTATTGTCACCTTCATTTTTATTTTTTACACAATTTACCTCACCAATGAAACTTATACCTTCACCATTATTTTCCACTACCCCATCATCTTGCTCATTGAACATTGCACTTCCGAAACCATGTGCTCTTTTGGCAAGTCTAGAATAAGGTTACGAATCATATCTTGCTTAGCTAATTTAATCCCAGACCCTTTAATTGTCTCACGATCTCTTCATATTTTATAAAAAAATCTTCTATTGTTTGGCTTTCAACCATTTCCATAATTTCTTTCTCAAATAAAACTCTCCGTCCACTCCTTTTTTCTCATGAGCTTTTTCCAACGATTCCAACATCAGCGGTTTCTTTTTCTCTCGATACCTCCAACAGTGTGTCATCGACATACTGAATAATAATTGATTCAGCCTTGCTGCCCTTTCTTAAAATTGCTGCTTTATCTGCGGTTTCCAATGTATCATAAAATCCAGTACTAACTGTTCTGCTGGTAGAGTTTTCACACGGAACTTCCAGATATAATAGTTATGACCTGTTAAGGCATCAATGTTATATCCCCTCATTGTAACTGCCATATTTTATCTTTTCCAATATGTTTTTTTTTCAAAACACTTGGGTTTCTTTATTCCTCCTACTTTCTTCGATTGTCTGGGCCCATAACCTGTTATCTTTGGTTGACGATGACAGAAAAATACTAACACACTTTTATTTTTTTGGTCAACCCTATACAAACAAGAACCATGCTACTTGTACACTCCTTAAATAGACAGTTGACAATTGACATCACTGGAAACTAATCAAGGAGGCATGTGTTCAAGGCTAACAACCACAAAGTAGGTTTTTAGCGACTACATACAACAAAACATCCTATGGCCTCAATTACAACCATAGTGAAGTCACATTTAAAGACTTATTAAAACTTCTCAATATTTTCCAATAATTTTCTACCACATTAGATCATTTCAATTCCATTTCAAACTTATTCAATACTTTGAGATTCACCCGCAATCTGATTATGAAAAAAAAAACATCTTCGTAAGACGGAACAACAAACTGATTAATGACAATTTTGGCCTATTAGAATAGTTATATGAGTAGACAGCTATTGCTTCCTTTATTATCTGGAAACAGCCTTGTTCACCTTCGTTCAATACAGGGGATGTCTCTCACCTTCGTCTGGTATAACATCAGTACAATACTTATTACCATTACAAGCTGAACGATTGGAAGATACCTGTAAAGTTATTATAATTTTTGTATTTCCATGATTCAATAATAGGTACCGTTTCAAGTTTTCATCTTCTTTGTATTTCATTTGTATTTCACATAAGCAGTTTGAAAAAGTTGATCATTCAAGTTATTTAGTCTTTTATATATCAACGGTATATCCTTATCCTTATACCCCATAGAACCTGAGAAACTGCACTTCTAACATTTTGACGGCTGTGACAAGACACATCTATTGCAAGTATGGAAAAAACCAAGAAAAACATAGCTTTACAAAGAACAGCTTTCGAAGATTATGTAAAAGACTGAAAGGATATTAATTGAAAAATGAGTACAACTTAGTTACAACTTTATAGTTTCATAGAAATCCAAAGTAGCATAAACACTTTAGACGAGAGAATGCATCAAATAGCTGGACTGAATGTTGGATTGGGAAGTTTAAGAAGCGGATATGAATGCAGAAGTCGATTTAATGAATAATATAAATTCTGAATACCACAAAATTGAATGACACTGCAATACATTGGTATAGGAGATAGCCTCGAAGAATCAGAGACCATACTACTACTACTAAATGTGCAGGCGAGCCCTGTCCTGGACAACTCA
>CAJUYG010004121.1:0-17912 GCA_910591675.1 Galerucella calmariensis
AAATTATAAAATGCTTGTGTAAATCAATGAAAGTGATTATCTGAGAACAATTCCAAATAACAAATTTTAATGAATAAACATTGTAGTCTGGTAGTCTCAAATAACAAAAAACAAATCATCTAAACAGAGAAAACGGATTTGATTAAAGTCTAATGAGAACTAAATATTCAAATCTAATTCCAAAAACAAATAAGATTATGGGTCTAATGAGAACCCGTTACCAAATCTAATTCGAAATAGATAACCAATCAATGGTCAGAAGAAACTATAAACACAATAACCATTCAAATAATGAAGTATGTAAAAACAAATTCCAGAAATTATTAACAACAGAAATATATTCAAATCTAAAGAAAAATTTATTAAGTAACTAATAGTCAAATTATGTATCAAATTATATCCCGAAAACCAATGTGAGTCATTTTCATTGAGAAAGATCTGATTTAGAGTCTAATGAGAACCCATTACTCAAATCACCTACTAGCCAGAAGGGTTTAATGAGAATCTATTACTAAATCTAATTCAAAAAACAACTCCAACAAGAGTCCAGAAATATTTAAAATAAACAAATAACTAATCTTGAATTTGTAATTTAAAAAATATGGAAAAATGTTTAATTAAAGAACATTAACTGAACTACATATATGGTATCAGTCCAATAATGTTGTGGATAAATATGAATATCATCAGAGAGATATTTTATGGATATACTAATTAATGTTTTAAACATCTATGCAAAGGGACAAGAGATCTATTTAATTGTACTTGCTTATTCAAACAAAAATTATTGTTTTGCAATTCTTTATTAATTTGTAAATCTTCAAGAAAATCTAACTTATTAAAATTTTTACAATTAACTTCTTTTAAAATTAGTGAATTACGATTAGGACTATAATTATGTTTATTAAATTTTAGATGATGACCAAAAGCTGAATTCTCACATCTACTCAAATGTTCACCTATTCGAACTTTTAAAGGTCTACAAGTTCTATCTATATATGAAGCTTCACAATCATCACATTCAAGTTTGTAAATACCACTTTTTGATAATTTATTAATTTTATCTGTTGAATTAACCAAATGTTTACTCAAATTTTAAGTGCTCTTAAAAGAAATTCTTGTATCTATTAATTTATTATTAAGTAATTTTGAAAGATGTTTTCATTCAGAAAAGGTAAAGCTAAATATCTAAAAGATTTCTCTTCAGAAGGATAAGTCAAGTCTTGTTCTTTTTTGTTTTTAATTTTCTGAATTAACCTATTAATGATATCAGAATTATAACCATTATTACTAGCAATCTGTTTAATAATATTCAACTCATTATCATAGTTAAAGTGTGAAAATGGGACATTAAGAAGTCTATGAATGTAACAATAAAAGGCTGCCATTTTATGTTGATGAGGGTGATTGGAAAAGGACGGTATGACATGGTCAGTTTGTGTAGGTTTCCTATATATGCTGTATTCTAATTTATCAAATTTGCTAATAGTGAGGTCTAAAAAATTTAAATTACTTTCAGATTCAATCTCTAAAGTAGAAGTGATGTTAGGATAAATTAAGTTTATTTTATTCCAAAGATTATTAGCTGTGTCTGAATTACCATTAAAAAAACAAGACAATCATCTATAGTACACACACACTATAGGTACTACGCACTAGTTGAAAGCCATATCCGCTATGGAATACTGGGACGGGGAGCTGCAGCGAAAACGTACATACACCTTCTAGAAATATGTCAGAAACGATTTCTAAAACTCATTTTTTCTAAAGATCGACAGTACGACTCTAATCCACTGTACCTAGAAACAAATATTATGGACATCAGACAATTATACTTCTTTCACACTCTTATAAAATATCACACCACAAAACAAACAGCATTACTAGCTAACCATCCATACAATACAAGAAATCGAAATCAACACCTAGTTCCCTATATGATGAAAACAGTAACACAACGTTCCTTCAATTACTTGGCACCAAAATTTTATAATAGTTTACCTGAACGAATAAAAACATCTATATATCCACCTCAGAACCTGGGCTGAAAATGAGTCAAATCTTTCATCAAATTATGTATGAAAGCAGCTATAATTGAAATTGGAGTGTTGGGGAAACTTACTACAGGTCGAATTGGAATATCAACCTTATGAATCTTAGGAAGACCGTATAAACGAGGCATTACTGGATTACTAGAAATCAAATTATGTGGTGCATTATATTTCTTAAAAAGATCACATGTGTGTTTTTGTTTTACTAATGAAACTATTAAAAGGATTCGAATTTAGTAATTTAAATTTATGTTCCAATAGAAAGCTTTCTACTTTTTTAATGTGATGAAATTATATTTTGTTCAATATCAACGGTTCAAAAAAAGGTAGATGATTAATTTTTTTCATTGAATTTTAGAAAAATGTATCCTCTTTTGAAATATGTAAAAATGAATATACCATTACATTTGTTTTTATTGGAAAAAATTCAAAAAATTTGCTACCATTTCAGTTAACGCCATCTAGCGGCGATGACGAAAGTCAAAACCAAGTAAGCGTTTTGTATTGTAAATTATGCTCTTTCATATGAGCCCAAATTTGTTAAAATCGGTCAAGCGAAACGGGAGAAATCTTGGTTTGTTTAAAAAAAACAATTGAACTTCCCCTACCGCTTTATTTTGATAGATGGAACAAAACATTACAGTCAAAAAGTGTAGGTGAATAGTCAGTAAATATAAAAATGATATCATCAATATACTTTCATTAGGCAAAATTCTATAAAAATCCCATTTTCCTACTTAGTGTTGGTTGGCCTTCTGGCGGACGTTTGACAGACTCGAAAATAATTTCCAGCAATTTCTCTAGGCGACTTTTATCATGAATTTTTTTTTCTAAATTTATACGACCAATATCTTATGAGAAATGGCCGCTCGCTACCCTTAACTGATCACCCCAGTTCATCGTAACTCACCCTGTATGCTTATATCATATTATACTTTGGGAATAAGTTATTTATTTATTATTGCCTCAAGAATTGGGATCACCCGCGAAAACTCCAGCCAGACCGAACATTTAATTACCTTATTATTATTCTTAATATATTACCTATTTATCTCCTGTATTTCCACTGAGCCCATTTTGAAGCGTACTTCATGAGTTTAGGAAATGGGAGAGATTTCATCATAGTATCCACCAATTGGTTACCTGTGGAAATATATTTAAGAATTAACACATTTTCATTGACTTATTCTTTAGTAATGTGATATTAAATAACAATGTGTTTGGACGGTTTATTAAAAACAGGATTATTAGCTGTTGCTATGCAACCGGGAATATGTTAAAGTTAATGTCTTTTAAAAGAGATTTAAGCCATAACGCTTCTCGTACGCCTTCAAAAAGTGGCAAATATTTAGCTTTGGTATAACTAATTTGATTTGTAATGAGTACCTATGTATCTTTCAAGAAAATCAAGATAGCAAGGTGAAATAAAAACTGAAAGATGACGAAAAGGATGGTCTTTGTAATAAACTGAGCGTGAACTCTACAAATCTCTTGAACTGTTCCACAGGTTGTAAAGAGATTGGACTACAAATACATGTTTTTTTTTTCACCCTGTATATATAAGCTTCCAACATTTTTGGAAAACTGTTCTGGAGTTTGTTTTCATACCAAAGAATGTATTTACGATTTGACGTAGCAATTCAGCAAAATTTTAGGTGGCAAGTTTTTTTGCTGATAAGAGTATAATATTATGTAGATATTTTTATTAATGTGACCTCTATCTAAGAAATATAAACAGTGGTCTACTTGTATTCTTTAAATTTGTGCAGTTGTAGAAAAAGTATAGTGTGCAACATGTGGGGAAAGTACTTTTATCACTCATGAACTTTCCCCACTTGTTGCACAATATACTATTGTGGTTATGTACAATTTAAAACCCCAGAAATAAATATTACGTAATTGCAGCTTATAAAAACATTCAAAAATGATAAAAACAAAAAGAAATACCTAAGTCATACTGAATGAAGTGTACTTGACTCTGGGATGTGTATGCTTTGGTACCATACTTCTTGTATGATTTTGCAAGTAAAAAATGACAAATACCCATACTAGGAATAAGGTGGTATACCAAGAAAAAAATCATCTAATGTACAAGGTTTGTAGGCAGTGTTTTTTTATAAATGCCTCAAAAACTTAGTCAACCGTGTCATATCAAAGGGCGCTAGCTCCCTTAGAAGGAACTTGGTAGATAAGGTAGGTTAGATAGACACAAAATTACATCTAGTATCTGCAGTTTGCTTTGGCAGGAGAATTAATGGACACCAGCTTGCATGAAAAAAAATTTTTCTTGCATTAAATGTGGAAGTGAAGTTTAGTTTAGAAGTTTCTTGTTGATAGTTGTTTCTATACTTCAAGTTCTGGTTATTTGTCATATTTCAGTGTTTAAAGGCCGATTTATGCAACGTGCATTATAATTACATTATAATTACATTTTCATTACATTATAACTACACTTAAATTACATTATCACTGCCTAATCAATCCAGTTCATGGAAAGAATTAATCATGAACTGACAAGACTGGCAATTGATAAACGTCATATTATTTGAATCGTTTATGGTTGAGTTAGAAGGTCAGTTATTTGCAATTATTTGGAAGTTATGAGGTTCTCTTAGCAAAAACGTGTTGGAATATATCAGTTTCACTACTTTTGAAAGTATCAGTGGCTGCTCGAAATAGAAGGAGACCTCGGAATGACAGCTGTAACATTTGTGGCGCATGCGATTTAATGGTTTTTACCATAGGCATAGACATTATATTATATTTCTCTATGGTTTTCACTAAAAATATAATGTAATTATAATTTATAGTTGAAAGTAGACCAACTTCTTAATGCAATAGTGTAATTGAAATTCAGGAATGTGGTTGCATGAACATCATATAGGAAACTATAGCAATTTACTTTTTCTAATGTAAATGTAGTTATAATATAATGAAAATGTGATGATAATGAAGGTTGCATGAATCCTCCTCAACTATACCTAATGTACAAAATTTTTTGGACCTGCCTTTGATATGAAGGTACACATTTAAAATTTAGTGTTTAGATCTAAATATGTATATCCAACATACCTATAAAAAATTTTAAAATACATAACTCACCTGAAGCATAAGAAATCTATTATGATCTAAATCAATACAATGACTTCAAGCAATTTGTCGACTCCTTTAAACTTCATTTTCATATTTACCATTTATTGTATAATATGATTAATTTTCTTCAGTATTCACTGCAACTTCACTACCTGCTATAATCTTCATCAGACTAAAAAATAGGTAAATATAAAATTGCAATCTGTAATCTTCATTAAAAAGGACTGAATTAAGAAATGTTGCTAAATTTTCTGCATTTTTTCCATTTTTTTCCATAATTCAGAAATTTTGCATCAATTTTCACCTTTTCCCACTTGTTCTTATAGAGTATGAAGAGTTATTAAAAAAATAAAATTATCATTTTGAGTCAAAAGTGCAAAAAATAGACCTATATTCACAATTATTTTTGACCTATAAGCATATGGGGTGTTCTGTACAAAATCGGCCCCCTTTTACCCTGAACCTTTTTGATTTGACTGAAGGTTTTTCATCTTATTCTGCCCTATAAAAATTGGTCCACAGAATACTTTCAAAATTTTTTACCCAACCAAAAGAAAGTTACTTATACAATTTTCCAAAAAATAGCTTTTTTATTTTGAAATAGCTATAACTTTCTCAAAAATTGACTTTTCTGTACCACCACACCACAAACAATTTTCGTTCAAGGGTTCTGTTGTCATAATCAAGCTGAAATATAGTTAGTGCTCAAAGAATAGTTACATTTTCATTATTGTTCAACTGATAGAAGTTCTTGCTAATGAAAACTTTATAATTGAAAATATTCAAGTAAAAGCTAAATACAATTATTAGGTAAAAAGTTTGTATATTTTTGTAATTAAAATTATACCTTTATTTTGCATAAAATATTTTTATCCTTATTTGATGTCATTTGAAAAATTTTTAAATGTTTCCAATGATGAGTTTGAAATAAATTATTAAATAAAGTTACAATGAAAAGTAAAACTAATATTATTTTAGCTGTACAAGTCATTTAATTCTTCACTCTACTAGTCTTTTTCAATAATAGATAAAGACCTATCTATAATGCTCTTGCTTGTTTGCCTTTTCTTTTTTATTGTGGTAGCATTGGTAATCTGCTTTCCAAAATGTCTTTTTTCTGTTTAGAAATTTAGGAAATAAGGAATGAAAATGAGAATGTCTTTGTAAAGATATACATATTTTTGGTATATTTATCAACATTTGACATGTTTGCCATAACGTAGGTATATCATCATAGGTTGGTAATATTTAAACTTCAAAATAATTTGTCTGAGTACCACTTTACAATTTGAATAAAGTTTAGTCAATTCATGAAGTTCTCATATTCCATAACTCTAATTAGTTGTAAGTTATGTGTCGGCAATAGGACTCAGAACAAAAATTTTAAATGCTGTATGATCAACTAATGATTCTTTATCTCAATAATGTTTATAATTAATAAATACTTACGATTCAACGATTTTTGAAAACAATTATTTTTCTTGTAATGTATGATTAATCATAAAAATCGATTTAAAACAACAATATATGTATAATTCAGCTTACGGCGAACACACGTATATAATGTAATTTCCAAAAACTTTCATCAAACGCAAAAATAAGAAATGACACGAACGGAAACAAACATGCAACATGGGCATAGTTTTTTGAAATAGATAGTGGATTGGTGGATTGGGTGTTGTGGTGGATTGGAAGCATTGGAAGTATGAAGTATGATTGACACTTATCGCTTGTCACTTACGTTTTACGTTACAGTGGGACTCTGCACACTATAGAATTCTACCGGTCGCTTTCTACAGTAGAAATACAGTTGGTTCGGTGCAAGGATGTTAGAATGAGAATAGGATTGATTAAAAACTGAAAAGTGTCAGCCGAGTTTGATGACGTCACTGGTTACCCATGCGCGCGTCGCCTTGCGCGAATTATGAAAGTGTGAAATTCGTGTTGTTATTTATTTATTTTTTAAATTTTAATATCAGAAAAATAAAGTATTTAATATATAATCAAAACCTTCTAAGTCACATTTTTTCAACATGTTTTTTTAAAATCATTTCTTTAAGGTAGATGCGTATTCTGGGTATAAATCATGTAAGTCAAAAGACATTCCATAATAATAATTAATTGGGCGATTTAAAATCAAGTTCAGGGGATAGTATTCTGGAAAAGCATAAGCCATTATGTAACAGCATTTTTAGTTGGCCAACTGCAAATGTTTGAGATAATCCGGATAAGAATGATGGATAATTATGTTTACGCACCTTAGAGATATTATAACATGACAAATTAATACATGTGAAATTTTAATAAGTTAATTTTTAAGTGTAATTTTCAATAAGCAATAAAAAATGATTACTATGTTAAATTATATTCCACTTACCCTATTTCTTGCTAAAACAACATAGGTATGTCATGATCAGTTTTTAGGATTCTTTCATTATTATTATTTATAAACTGTTTAGGTTATTCAATATTTTAATTTTTTGCAACTCAAATATGTACTAAATTTAGAGTAAAAAAGTCCTTTGTTGGTGCATGAAATAGCTTTTATTGATTCATAAAAAAACTCTAATTGTGTGATTTATGAGGTTTTTGAAATGGCTGATTCAATTTTATACTCATGTTTATTAATCTGCAATTATTACAGGACAAAACTGGTATTTTTACATGAAATAATATAAACACTATACAGATATTTTATGTTTTATTTAGTTGAAGAACACGCGCAAATAAAACAAAAACTATTCATACAAAAGAAATATTTATTTGGCAATATATTTTTATGAGTTTCCTCATCTCCTCATCTTTGCCATTTGAGAATCTGACTTTTCGGCAGATTTTCTTTTTAATGTATTTTTTTTAGTTTCTTCGGTCTGGAGGTTTCTAAAATTCATTGTTGCAATATCTTTTCTGTTCACAGACTTGGTTAGAAAAAGATTTATTCTTCCAATACTTTATGGTATCATTCATTTTTTCAATTCTTAATAAAGACTTTTTCTTATGCTCCAAAAACCTTTGGTTTAAGACAGAAAGTTCTTCATAAGGTATGTTACTGGATTCTACCAAGGGAGGCATTGGAGTCGCATTTGAAGTACTCGGAACATTTATTGGTAAGCACAATGTAGGTCTTTTTTTAAATTTTTCACAATAGTTTTCCTGAAAATAAAAAAAGAAATAATTTTTTTTCTTAACATTCAACAAAGAGCTTCTATGAGTTACAATTTTTCAATATATTCTGATAGTTTTCAGTGTTTACGAAAACAAAAATATAAACTTCTCAAATGCAAAACATATTTCTGTACTCCCGTACTAGAATAGATTTTTAGTTTCGTCATTCCTGAACTATTTTTCATAACGATACAAAAAAATTGACCAATAGAAACATATTGATTGTTATAATCTCCAAGCTGACCCATAGTTATTTTTTGTCTACACTGCCTGAAATTATACTGTTTCTTGGTCGTAAAGAAAATAGTGTCTGCAACTGTCATGTAATGGTTATTATTACATGATTGTTGCAGAATATGCTATTAGGACACAGTTAGGACATTACAGAAAGAATATAAAATAATTAAGAAACTTCTTTACGCTTACCCAAGAGTTATTCATTCTCTAAATTCCGTTCAAAGTCCGTCTCAGTAAAATGAACGAAGCACACTATGATTTTCAGCGTTGAACGTTTTTGATTTGTGACAACTTTTTATCCATTCTTCTCGTATTGTAGATGACACAAAATCTTTATGTGATGGAAACCGGAAAAAACTTAAGACTTCCAATTTTTTTACAATCTACAAAACTATTGTTAGACCCTGCCCTAGCGCAACGTATTCCAGGCATCTTGGACTAAATAACTCACTAATAATTATTAACTAAATAATACTAATAATAATAATAATAATAATAATCAATCAACGCAAAAAACTTAGAAACAGCTGTTGCAATTATCAATATCAATAGTTACACTTATTACAATACAGTTCAAAATCTGTCTTTGTTTAATATACATAGAAAGAGAAGATAAACATATAATTGATGAAACACCAATGTCGACAAAAGAACGTTGCTGTGACGTCACTGGTTACCCAAATGGCTAGCGTTGCTCTTATGGGATTAATCCATCCTATTCTCATTTAACATCCTTGGGTTCGGTGAATCTTTTCCCATGCGTCATCATTCATATACAAACGCAATACATTAAATTACACGTAGGTCGTAGATTGATGTTTCAATTAGGATGTGGCTAAAATGACGGTGTGCGTTATTTATTATTGAAGCTAGATATTTGTAAATATTTCACAGCCATTTAGCGATATGCTACCTAAACCTTTAGTTTGAAGAAACTGTTAGTATTCCAGTGTTTTATAGGGTTATTCCGCAAATTTACTTGCATAAGAGTTAGAATTAATAACAATTTCCTCAGTAGAAACTTTGCAAATCAGAACTGCCTTTTCAGTGTTATGGCTTGCAACCATTACTATTGGGCTGTCCCACCCATACCGTTCAACAATGAAAAATAGAAATCTTTTAGGTTGTGAAAATAAATGATAGATATTTTAAATGTGTTTATTTAAGACTCATAAATATATACAATAAATTTCATTTAATTTTCCTCATGGAATCAGAGCTATCACCAGTATTTATATCTATGGTAATTTTGTTGATGACATTGTTGCAGTGCCTCTTTCCACTCATTTATAACAGAGCTATCTGAATACTTATCTTTGCCAATACATTTATTGTAATATGACTTGCAATTTGTTCAAATTAATTCAATAGCGTTGAATTCACATTGATATGGCGGTAGTCCCAGAAAAATATGTTTCATACAATTCAGTTTGATGGAATTCTATCCATAACCGTGATGAAATGTCAATTTAAGGTCAGTTTTCATTGCGAAGTAAATAAATAATAAGTAGATAAATAATCTTTACTTACCACAATAATTCGAACACTCGGGTGTAAGTAAGTCGTTATAACTGTTTTTTAATTAAATTTGTATGTGTGTGGGAATAAACGAACATTTATCACTCAAACACATAAAGCTTCAATAGCTCTTACTTAACTTGGAAGGTGATTATAAAAATGAGAAAAAAATTTGATATGTTTGACATATATATTTTTACTTGACAGTTGTTTTTTAGCAACACAAAAAAACAATATCACGTTAAAAATTAAACATAACTCCCGCCTTGGACGTTTTCTGGAAGAAAACTCCAACTCAAACAAAACACTATCTACGCTTCAGGCGCTCAACACAATACTTACAGCTAACACAAAAAGGTTCAACAAATAAAATAGCTAACCTAATGACAAAGTCTTAAGATTTAACACTATACAAATCTAGTCAGCATCAGGAAGGGGACATACCTTCGCTATGGACCTAAGAAACGTTCCATCTGATGTTTTGACTCTAATTAAACGAACTTTGCCGTCTGAGCCCTCAAGAATTTCAATAATTCGCGCGAGAACCCACTTGAGAGGAGGCAAGTTATCCTCCTTTAAAAGAACTAATTGATTAACTTCCAGATTTCGTTTTTGATTGGTCCATTTTGGCCTTTGCTGAAGTCTATTCAGATATTCAATGGACCATCGTTTCCAAAATAATTGTTTGAATTTAATACACTTTTGATACATTGTCAATCGATTTTCTGTAATATTACTCAAGTCTTTGTCTGGGAATGCTGAAAGATTGTCGCCAATTAAAAATTGTCCCGGTGTTAAAGGGCTTAAATCGGTAGGATCATTGGATAAAATGCTAAGAGGTCGTGAGTTCATAACACCCTCAATGCAAACCAATACTGTCGAAAATTCCTCAAAATTTAAAACTGTTTCTCCAATAGTCTTGATTAGATGATGCTTAGCACCCTTAATCGCAGCCTCCCAAAGGCCGCCCCAATGTGGTGAGCGAGGTGGGATAAATTTCCACTGAATCTCGTTTTTGGACAAAAATTTTTCAATAGACTCAATGTTACTTTTGGCCTTGAAAAATTCGTATAAAGCTTTCAAATGGTTACTGGAGCCAGAAAAATTAGTGGCATTGTCAGAATATATTACCGAGGGATTACCCCGTCGGCCTATAAAACGTTGTAATGTGAGTAAAAATTGTTCAGTCGACAAGCCCGACACTAATTCTATGTGAACGCACTTAGTAGTCATACATACAAATATAGCAATATATGCCTTAACTTTGGGTGCTTTGCGTAAATTCGAGGTTTTAATTAAAAATGGACCCCCAAAGTCCACACCGACCTTTAAAAAAGGACGATAAACTGAAACCCGATCTTTAGGTAGGTCTGACATGATTTGCTCGGCACACTTAGCTTTAAATTTAAAACAAGGGATGCACTTGCGAATTATGCGTTTAATAGCTCTTAGACCGTCTAAAGGCCAATAACGTAGTCTAAAGTTACTTAACACGGTTTGAGGACCGGCATAATATAATTTAAGGTGCTCTCTTCTTAGCATCAAATCAACAACGTGACATTTAGCAGGCAGTAACACTGGATGCTTCTGTGCAAATGGCAGATCAGCATTTGACAATCTCCCGCCAACGCGGATTAATCCTTCCAAGTCAATAAAGGGATTTAAAGAATTAAACTGTTTGTTTCGAAGGACCTTTTTATTTTCTAATAAATCTTTTTCTTGAGAAAAATAATGTAGTTGCAAAACTTGCAACATTACCTTTAAAGCATGTTGTAATTCAACTATCTTTAAGGGACCAAACCTTTTGTCATCTTTATGGCTTGAATTATGTAAAAAACGGAGACAGAATGCAACTATACGTTGTATCTTTTGAAAATCTGAAAATCTATTGAAAATACTTAACATATAATTTTCGGTAGAGGTTGTACTCATAACAATTTTTCGTTCCTCAGGAACTTTTTGAACATTATTGACGTTTGACTGAAATGAGTTTATATTAAAATTAACATTTTTCAAGTGTAAGGGACCTTGCCACCACATATCATTAGAAATGAGTTCTTGCGCCATCATACCTCTAGATACATAATCAGCTGGATTTTGTTTGGTAGGAATGTACCTCCAGGTGTGCAAAGCTGTTAGTTCTTGAACTAAAGAAACTCTATTTGCGACGAATATATTCCATCTACTTGGATGTGATTCTAGCCATGCTAACGAAATTTGGGAATCTGTCCAAAAATTAACGCTGGCTATTTGAAAGTTATTTTTGAATATATCTAAAATACGATGGGTGGTTTTTGCTGACAACACACATGCGCATAATTCCAATTTTGGAAGAGAAATTGTTCGCAAAGGACAAACTCTAGATTTGGCACAAATAAGATGACAAGAAACACTGTTGTTTTCATAAACAGTTTTTAAATATATACAACACCCGTATGCCCTTAAGCTTGCATCTGAGTAAGAATGAATCTCAATTCGCTTGATATTCCGATTATTAATTAAACATCGTGGAATTTTTAAATCTGATAATTCAAGAATGTTTGTGGATAATTTAATCCATTCGTTACGCAATTCTAAATTTAAGCAGTCGTCCCAGTTTAAATTAGATAACCAAAGTTTCTGCATAAAAATTTTGGCCGTTATGACAATTGGAGCAACAAGCCCCAACGGATCGTAGATCTGAGCTATGATAGCTAAAACATTTCTTTTTGTGACTGGATTTACATTTATGCTCTTGGGCAAAGAAATGGAGAAGTGATCTAATTTTGGCTCCCAAATAACACCCAGTACTTTATTGGAGTTACTCTCGGAATTTATAGAATAGTTTTTAAGTTCAGTTTCTGAGGTAAAATTACGCATAAACTTCATGGAATTTGAACACCATTTATGCAGTGTAAATTGGCCCAAATTGAGTAATTTTATTAATTGGGTTTTTAGTTCACACAGCTCCTCAAACGAGTCAGCTCCCGCCAAAACATCATCAACGTATGTTTGAGTCTTAATTGCTATAGATGCCAACGGAAATTCCTCTTTATACATGTCTGCCAATTCAGCGAGACAACGAGTGGCTACATAAGGCGCAAAGTTTGTTCCGTAGCTAACAGTCAACAATTCGATGCATTTAATATCATCCGTTATACTTTCTCTCCATAAGATATTTTGTAAATAAATGTGATCAGTATTAATTAAAATTTGCCGGTACATCTTTTCGATGTCTGCAACAACTGCAAAAAGATAAACTCTGAAGCGACACAAAATATCAAATAATTCTGGTTGAACAACAAGCCCTTTTAGACAAATGTCATTTAATGAATATCCTGAGGTGGTTTTCATGGAAGCGTCGAAGACAACTCTGAGACGTGTTGAAGTTTTATCATTACGAATCACACAATGGTGAGGCATGAAATATTTGTGGTTATTGTGAATATTTTTAAAATCAAGAGGAATATACCGTGCATGACCTAAGTTGATATATTCTCTTATAAACTCTGAATACTGGTAAAATAATGATTTATTTTGATGCAATCTTTTTTCTAATGAAAGAAAACGTTTTTTGGCATATGAAAAAGATTCGCCTAGTTTAGAACTCTCAACGGGCGATTTAAATGGGATATCCACTTGGAATCTACCATTTTCTAAAATTTTTGTAGTATTCTTAAATATTTGTTCAGAAAGTTCATTCTCACTTGATAAGATATGTCCTTGTGGCACATCTTCAACTGCCCAGAATTTCTGCAGCAATTTATCGATTTGATTGAAATTAATAAATAAAGAATGCGAGGGAACTTGTTCACATGAAATGAAATTTGACAACATTGTTGAGGATAGGACACCTCCTACCACCCAACCAAGGTGGGTATTTTGTAAAATGGGTAAGTTGTCCCCAAGGTTAATCAAACCAGGTAAAAGTAATGAATGATAAACATCTGCACCCAATAATAAATCTACATGATCTGGAACATCAAAACTTGAGTCAGCCAATACAATACTACAAGGGATCTCTAATCGATTTGTTTGTAAAGGAAATTGAGGCAACTTGGAGGAAATAAAATTTGTTACTGAACAATTTACTTCAAATATTTTAGTTTGGTCAACTTTTGAGAATAATTTAATATCGATTCCTTCACTTACTTGCATGCGACCTGATACACCACAAATTGACAAATTTTTATTATAGATAGGGTATTGGAGTTTTTTAGCTAATTTATGTGTGATAAGTGACACTTGAGACCCACTATCAAGCACTGCTCTGGCAGATATTAAATGACCATTGTTGTTTGAAACATGTACGGATGCAGTTGCCAATAAAATATGAGATTTTTGATTTATAAAAAGGCTTGACATAGCGTTAGATTGTTCCCCAAGCATGTCACTTGTAGAAGCTTGAACAGCCTCCGAATTTTGTGTTTGTTCTATGTTAGAAGCTTGATCTGAATTACTACTCGAGTTATTCATAGGATAACATTTTTGTCTGTGATTGGTAAGCCCACGATTGGAGCTAAAACTCGTATTTTGTTGAGTATTTCTTGAATTAATTTTAGACTTATTAAGATTTGATGAATATTCGACAGAATTTCCCGCATGTAATAGGGTATTATGAGCTTTGCCGCAAATAGGACAATTCTTCCACTCACATTCACTGACATGGTGTGGAGAAAAACATTTTAAACATAATTTGTTTGAAAATACAAACTGTTTTCTTTGATTTAATGTCAACTCTTTAAATTTAAAGCATTTAAGCATGTTGTGATTTGACATTTTACAGAACAAGCAACTTAGCTTTTTATCTACATTAGCAAAGTGAGAGTTTTTACGAGGCAACTCTGGCGAAACTAAATTTTCAGCAGCCTGACATCTCTTCTCAACGAACTTGAGGAAACCATCTAGAGTAGGTAAAAGAGTAGGACCTCTTTCCAACTCATACCCACGTCTAGTGTTAATGTCTAATTTGTGGGACAAAATATACACTAAAATTAAATCCCACTCGGCTATAGGAACATTCAAATTTTTCAAGCACTCAGTGTGCTGTTTGACTGAAACAACAAAATCACGCAAATTCGTCGAATTACTTTTATTTATTGATGGAACGTCCAATAGGCCCTTGATGTGAACGTAAATATTCGCTAACTTATTTTCATACCTTTCTTTAAGTATGTCAATTGCTACTGACAAATTAGAGGAAACTAACGGTAAATTTGCAATTAATTTTTGAGGTTCACCCAGTAAATTTGATTTTAAATAAATAAGTTTTTGTATTTCTGCCAAATCATCATTGTCTAGAACAAGGGCTTTAAAAATGTCATAAAAACTATTCCAACTTTGGTGAGCACCTGCAAATTTGTCAATAACAATTTCAGGCATCTTAGATTTAACCTCTGTTTTAACATTAACATTTTGTGGAAAATTTGGCTGATGACTTTGTTGGTTTTTAGGAGAAGAGCAATCAATCAAAATTTTTAATTGAGTTTTTAAAGCGCAATATTTTTCTTCGTAGTCACTAGGATCTCCAATTTTTTCAACATCTGTCTCAGATACCTCAATGACTTCCTGAGACTCACAAAATTTCTTGAAAGAAGTTTCAAGTAGCTCTAACCTGGTTTCATATTCAAATGTATGCAATAAATTGCCTGCATTTGCTTTGATAAAACTATCTATCCTGGTGATGCTACTTTTGGCAGTTCTACGAGCGGTATGCGCTTTTAGTAATAAAGCATCCGAATCCATGTTTGATTACAAATATATTGGAAAGATCTGACCTGAAAGAATCCTTGACACCAATTCACAATCAGTCCAATTGATTCACGAAGCAGCTTGCCATACCATATTCCAATTTCTGAGTTTGACAATTAAAACTATTTGCTGGTTTTTTGCCGAATCCGGCTCGAAGGACCAAATTTATGTGTGGGAATAAACGAACATTTATCACTCAAACACATAAAGCTTCAATAGCTCTTACTTAACTTGGAAGGTGATTATAAAAATGAGAAAAAAATTTGATATGTTTGACATATATATTTTTACTTGACAGTTGTTTTTTAGCAACACAAAAAAACAATATCACGTTAAAAATTAAACAGTATGCAAGGGGCAAAAAAATGAGTAAAAATGTGGAATAAAAATGTAAACAAAGTCTTTGGTCTGTCAACGTACAAATTCGCGTTAAACTTATCGCCGACATTCATCATATGGCTATCTCTGTTTGTTATATTATGTTGTAATGGAACAAACGGTTTCATTTCGGGGGTTTAGATTCTGTGAGTAGGAAAGAGACGTATTACAAAAAGTAGTATGTGAATAGTTTCATACATGGGAAAAGATTCACCGAACGAACTTGTAGATAACTAACCACAGATTAATAGGTGGTTTGTGTAACTGTTACTATAAACAATTATTATAATAACTAATATTATGGAATCAAATGTTATACAATAAAGTTAAAAATATCTATTGTTGATGTTGTTCAAGTATTATTAATAATAAGATTATAAATACAAGTACAAGTAGGTCGTAGGTAAAATAGTACGTAGCTCGTGTTGTGAAGCATTTTACGCACTCGCCTCTACGCGGCATCGTGCATAACTTTTCCATTCATGCGTAAAATGCTTCTTACCACACACGTTACGTAATATAGGTACTATTTCCTACGACTATATAGAAAATTAACATAGGTATATCGCACTCTCTACTCTGGCGGAAAAGTTCTCATATCATCATAGTGACGCGAACCGTGCGCTATGATATCATCCTAGCGTGATATCATATTTCTACAAGCGTGAGTAAAAAAATCCAAAAGTTAACTTGGAGAAACATTTATCATCAAATTCAAATAAAACAAATTAATTATTATTAATATTGAATGGGCTCGTTTACTAAAATTTTAAATAATTTTTAACAGTCGTAAAACAAAGTACTAGGGATAAAAATATGATTCTGAAAATTTCATGTCAATAGAATATGTCGTTCTCCTAATACAACCAATTAAACAAGCATACCGAGAGCGGGGCGAAGACTATGACTGTGACGTCACCGCATATGAAAGTTAAAGTGCACTAACATTATGCTTCTGACTGTAATGTGTGAATAAAATAAAATGTGTGGACCTAATTTTAAAAAAGCAGACTCAAGTTACATGCAACACTTCTGCCTACATCAGCACACCCACATGTCATCCTAGGAATTGGTTATCTTATCAAGTCAACGTTACTAGTTACTTTTCTATTATAAAATTCTCATCCTTTGTTTAATCCTCTGACAGTAAACCCGTAATAAATAAAATAAAATTCTTTTTAAAAAGATATTTTTTGAATTGATATACATAATTGACGCAGTCAGTAGGATTCGCGCAAATCGTGAAAGGTAGCGAGCTATATTAGAAAGTTTTTTTTCTCTTCCGAAACACACAGTGTGTGCCGGTTTTGTCGGTATTTCTGTAGAACATTAAAAGTGTAGTGACTTTCACGATTTTAACGTTTCAACGTTTCAAACGCGAATTCTAACGAACATTTATTTCACTCTTTTGTGGCTGGATACATCTGGACGAGAACCAACAAAGAGTCGGAGAAGAAGATTTTTGAAGCCTGTTCTTCTGTAACGTAAGTGCCAAATTTTCCTATAACTTGCCAAATAAATCAATATGATAAAACCGCGTTAAATACTTTTATTGCTGGCTGCTACGGAACGATAAAAAATAATATGCACTTAAGGGCCCGTTATTGAATGAAAATATGACCGTAAAAACATGGCTTACGTTTTTCATTCAGTTAATTTTTATTAATAATTTTAGATGAGACATGAGGTGTTGTATCGATTGCCAAACTGTTAAGGTAGTGTGCATCATAATTTATATAG
>CAJUYG010004122.1:0-17911 GCA_910591675.1 Galerucella calmariensis
AACGGTTTTTTAAAAAAGCTCTTGTCATCGATCCGAAAATAATTAGCAGTAGTAACTGTGCACCATTTCCAGAGTTTGCATCGGATAATTCAATTCAATCTCGTCTTAACTACACACATATTAAAATGGGTTTTATTTAATATTATATTGAATATAAAGTATCTACAGACAATTGAAATAATTGAACGAGTTTTTTTCACTTGTTAGGTAGGTAAAACAAAGAAAAGTGTTGCAAAAAAATTGGGAGTATAAGATTTTATGTGAGAAAATATGCGTTATTATTACACGACCAAGGTCAACCTTGTTGCTTCAAAGAGAGAGAAGTCGGCGATTGTTTTTGCGGCGTCAACTGAAGCCGGGACTCTTGGTCAAAATATCCGTTACATAAGAATAATTGCCTGTTTTATGATGTGGCAGCGAGTCACTGATATTTTGCATTTTCAATTGGCGTATCTTTTTGTGCGACTGATAAGTTAAGAAAAAACGGTATTAATGTTTATTGTGAATAAATAAGACACGTCAAACGGAAATTATATAATATATATTTAAAAAAATTGGTTCATTGAACGTTTACTTCTTCCAAGCTTCATATTTTAACTGTTACAATGAAAGCTTATTGGGTGTATCAAACGGAAGCGGTCGTTGAAACGTGGAGAGTTGGTTAATTATCCAGAAAATTGATGGTGAAAAAGCACAGAGCCTTGTGAACCTGCTCTAGATATAATGCCAGCACTATTCTTGCATCTATGACTGATGGTACTGTGGCTCGCTTCGTTGAGGACTTTTACTGGAGAATATAAAAGAAATGAGATTGCATAATAGATACAAGTGATGTTTCTGTGATTGAGATAAGAAGAGATAATAAGATAGGTATGGGGGAAAATTATTTGCTTCCGAAAATAACAGACTTTGTAGTGAGTTGAGGGACAAATGGGACTATCCCGAGTGGGCAAAGATAAGCGGCTGTCGGTCATATATTAAATTGCATTGTAGTACAGCTTTAGAGACAAATCTATAATGAAAATAATTACGAGAAGAACCTGCAAATTATATGCAGACTTGTATGTTAATCGCTAGAGGATGTTGTTGGATCAAGAAATTTCGATGTTCGAGTTTTTCCTGGTTTTATACATCAAAACGCAACTAATTTTTTCGCTTGCTGCCCCATATAGATGTAAGCATTACTTACCATAGAAAATATGGGTTACTGTTCCTAGTAACAGGATATCAACAGCTCTGCGAAATACTCCAACAATATTCTATGCGGAACAATGAGCAATAGATTTTTGTACTCAAAAAGGCCTGAAAAAACGCCTTAACTCAGTCTACAACTTATGAGCCTTAATCAACTGACTAAACACAACAAAGTGATTATGCTGAGGGTCCAGATCATGGAGGAATTGGCAGAAATAAGATTGCTGATGGTATCGCAAGGAATGAGCTTGTACTAATTTTATCGGAACCGAACCAAAATGCTGCATCTTGAGAGTCCGAAATTGGGACTTAGTGTCCCTACTGAAAATATACTACATGTCAAAGACTGACTGAAAACTTATCATGACCTCCGGCCTACTATGCTAAATTGCTCTTGGAGCATCAAAAATCTAATCTTGGAGTGATCTCAGGAATAGAGTACACGCATATTTCATATTTTGCTTGGATATTAATTTATAATAGTAAATATGATATCAAAAATTACTAATAATAGGAAATAAACCAGTTTCCATCGGAAATTACTCCCAAATTTTAAAATAAAATTCAAATTTCAATGCACTTTCCAACCACAACCGGAGGATTTCCGAACGTCATATCTCTTGTGTGTTACCTATGTCAATATGGCCGGTATTGCATTAGGTTATGTGTAATTGTATGTTTATATTGTATTTCAATCAACTATTAATTGCTTCATTGACGTAAAAATATCATTTATATGTTTGAGACCATTACGTGTTTGTGTGTGCTTTTTTTATTTCTAAAAGTCAACGTAAAGTGGAAAGTGGACATAAATATTCGATATTTCCGATGATATTTTAAAACTTTTGGAAGAATATATTTTATTCACTAGTTCAGTGTTCAGTGACGATTCTTCCATATTTTGTGAGTGAAGATATGGCTAGCGAGGGTTTTGTAAAAGCACAAACTTGCCCAAAGTAGACTCATTTATGCTGCTTTATTTTATGGAGTCAAACAGCTACTTTAATGCGGAGGAAATAAGAGGAGTTATACCATTATCGTAAGTACGATTCAAACTATGTTTTATCTATTTAATATATACCAACCATATTTCGATGTGTGGTCGTAAGAAAATGATGTCTTTATGGTTGATTACTAGACATAGGTTGATAACTTTTCAAGAATAAAAATTACCAGCATAGAAGTAGGTACCTACATTAAAATGGTCTTCACAAACAAACGTAATGCCCTTCTCTTAAGTGTATTTTTGCTTGCGCCACCAGGTGAAGTAACAAATATTTTGTCTGGAGTTTTAATAGACGTTGATTTACACACTGGAACAATGCAATACTTGGAATACAAAGTTTTTTTTTCGGCTTCATCCATTTTCAAAGCTTTCAGAAGCAAATTAGGTCACAAGAACTCAGAGCGTGATACACGAATAAGAACGTAAACAAATGACGTTACACCATGGGGAAGCCATTTTTATGACGTAAAGCGCGTTTTGGCGGACTTTTTATTATCTTTAAAGTCGTTTTAAAAGTAAAGTTCATATTTTTTTGGCAAAATAGACATGCAAGGTGTTAGGAGACCTGATAAAGCGTCCATTCCCACCAATAGCAAAATTTATGCTTCTACTCTATTCTTACTGAAAACTGCTCAATCAGATACTATCTTTATAAATTAGTAAAAAGAAGGAGGGTGGAACATACTGATTTTGCGATGACACTGTGAAGGACATCATCTTCAATTGCAGTCCGCCAAAGACTTAAATAATATCTGGAATAGATCTACTTATAGCCTGATCAGGTTGAGGATAATAGGCTTTCTCATGACTAAAATATAGATGAAGGGTATACATGGGTTGCAGTGTTAAAGCTAGCCGTGCAAATTGATCCACTGGTAATCTTATTTAATCCAGCATGAAGCCACTTAAACACATTACGTATATGGCCACACTGCAGAAATCTAGTTACTTATTAGTAGATATTCGGTTTGGTTTTGTATCAAGTGACAGTTAGCCTTCGCCCTCGAGAAATGTGAACGTATACGTATAGTCTTCATGACTAAACCTATAATAACAAACAAACTAAAAACTTCAGAGATCACCAATCGCTACCCAATGCCCAGTGGAGACAAAACTGACAATAATTCATGGGGGATTGACTGGAAGTATACGGGCGTTAGTGACTGGTGCAACGCAAACTAGTCTGTTTAAGTATTCGAACGGGCATAAATGTGTTTATCATCATCATTTGTAGATTGTGTGTCTATCAGAGGTACTTCAGATCTTCCAATGATACTTAATTATCGATGAGTGAGTGTCAGTGAGAAAATTTAGGAACTTTTACTAGCAATAATTTTTATGCTAGAGATTCAAATTCAATGTAATCCATGAATCGTACTTAGACATATTTATACGCTGTTGGTTACTAAAAATCTGGATTCTAGTTATATTCAAAACTCAGTTCAATGGTGGAATGGAGGTTGAAAATATTTTAAACAGCTTCGAGGAAAGTATAGTATTGCGATCCCAAGTAGCAATTTAAATTCTATAAGGTTTGTATAAACAGCTGCAAGATATGTCTCATAGGATACTTAAATTCTTATAACGGTCTACAGAACAATTATATGATCCTTATACAACTGAAAAGGGCCCATTTTAATACAACTGTTTGGTTGTATAACATTTCTATTATTAAAAGTTCATACAACTCCTATATGACTGTTCTATAATCATTTATACAGCTACTGTAAAATGATTTTTGTACACCCACCTGTATATTATCCATTTCCTGCACAGTATACAGAATGGAAATGCTGGCCATATCGGTTAACTGAACGTATATGATTTCATATACATCCTAGAACGTATATGAAATCCACCAATCAGCATTCGCGTTTAGTACTCGTCACTCATCTTTTTTTCAATTTTAAGAAACGTCAAAATAACTTGTCAAAAAAACTCTCTCCCAGAAGCACTGGATCAAGGATATTCATTTACAAAAGTAAACTTAAATAAAATAATCCGTATAAATTAATAACAAATACTAAAAACAGAATAAAATGGGTATAAGGGACTATCGATTGATGTCATTTCTTATAATAGTATCCAACACTTCTGACATTAATTTAGTATGAACCTCGATAGGCGAGTGGTAAGAGTACCAGACTCTCGTGCGGTAGACCCGGGTTTGATTTCCCGTGAAGAATTTTTTTTATTTCAATTTTATTTTTAAATAGTTATTCTGCTTGATATTGATAACGACAACAGGTAGACGCTTGAAATAGTTCGCAGAATATTTATTATTATAGATAAAGGTACGGTACCCTTCGTGCGGGAGACTGGTAGCATCTACTTATAACAAATTGTACATTTAAAAACTGTACGTCTATCACAAAAAATTAGTGAAGACATAAAATTGAATTGGTACGATTATGAATAAAATTGTTAAAAATTTTGAATTCCAAGTTATATTTATTTTACAGTTTATTTTCTAGATTTTTCTTGAATGGGTCGTAGAAAAAATATACTGTTCGACTCGTGTGGATTGTCCATATCGCACTCGAACGATTGAGCACTCCGCCTACGGCGTCGTCCTCGTGCTATATGGCCATCATATCCACACTAGTTGCACAAACTACTATTAATAGTGTGTCATGTAGTCACATCTATAAAATGGGATTGAAGCGGCACTATGGAGGTCTTACGAAATGGTTGTATAATGCACTATATTTTTTTTATAATGCTGTTATTTCGAGCACAATAGAAACAATTTGTCATCTAGCAGTTTATAAGAGCATTTCATTTTTTAGTGAAGAATATCAGAACCAAATTTTATTTCAACTTGACCGTGCATCATACATTCCATTTGTAGAATTGGAGATTTATCAAAACGACTTGGGCCGCTTGGGCGGACATCGATAGTAAAAATTATAATTTCATTTAGATGGTTTTATAGCACAAATTTTGATGCGCCGAAAATTTTACTGATATATTGTAGGTATATATTTGGCAAGAAAATAAAGCGCTTCAATTCTGGTTAAGTTTCAAGTAGATACTTAAAAAAAATAATAAAATAGAATATCCTAAAATACTTTTTTTATGACTTTAATAGTTTATCACTTCATATGGATATTCTTTCACACTATAATTTTCTAAATAATGATAGAGTCACATTTTTCAATATAGTTTCATGTTTCCAACTCAATTGCTCATAATGGCGGCGAAAGCGGTACAAGAATTGCTTATATAAACATGGCGAATTATAAAGCAAAAATTTTATCCCAAAGGAATGCCTTAAACAATATTTTATTGTCAAATGGAACGGTAAACGATAACTGTTTTATAAGGAAGAATATTTAGGCACTATACAACTAAAAAGTGTTTTATAATGCAACGCAATTGGATGCCATACAATATTTATTATACAACATTATACAGCTGTAATAAGACAAGCTTAAGTAACTATAAAATAATGTTGTAGCTGTTAGTTATATAGTTTATTATAGAACTCTTATACAATAGGTATAAAAGTCTTATAAAATAAATTTTTTGATATTGTATAAACTGACTTATAAGGTATTATATCATTTTAAAAGAAATGATCGTTATAGCATATATTGTAAAAGTCACTATAGAATCATTTAATACAACAATTTTCTTTTAAAAACGAAATTATCGCAACAAAAGGCTTGATAGAAATAAAAAGTCCTTAAAACAACGCTATTCGACTTCAGTCCTCTTAGAATTCCATTTTGCTAGTTGGAATGCTATTGTTTGTTTTTGCTAGACCAAGCGCGGAAATGCTCCTAGGTTTTATCTATATTAATGACATTTTCATATGTAGTGTAGTTCTTAAAACAGCATCCTTTATATTATACAGCGTGTCTGAATATTGTTTCATAGTAGATACGTGAAAAAAAACATTTAAAACCAACCACTTCATTAAAACTTATTCAAGGATACCTCGTACATAAATGCCTTAGTCGATTTAAATCCAATTGCTCCTATCAATTTTAATAACGCAAATATTGTAGTTGGTCTTTTATTAAGTTTATTATCCAGTAGGCAGTACACCGAATTTCAGAAAGTTACCTGCAAGACATTACCGCTAATGATAGTCGTGAATATGACATAATTATGATGATAACCATGTTTAAGCAATCTTACGTACCTCAGATGCTGTTACTCGAATTTTAAAAACTTAAGTAAACTGGCCAGTAAAAAAAAAATTGTTGATATTATTTATTGTAAAACTACTATTTATTTCAATTAATCAATGGATTACTTTTTCCACTACTACCTGAGAACTTGACAATTATTGCTGTTTCTAGCCAACTGAGAAGTTGAATTCTTTCATCAGGGTTAATAATTCTTTCTATTATTAACTGAGATCAATGATGGACAAAATCGAATATTTTGGGAATTCAGGGATAGTAGTTTAACAAAAACTTGTGCAACACAATTTTGTATACCCAGGAGATCGTCTTCAACATATTTGCTATTTAAAATTACCCATCAGAATAACATAATTTGAATAAAAATGCCACTAGCTCAAAATTTGCGCTGAACCAGAAATGACTGATGACAAAAGGAATACCTACGCTCATAATCCAGGGATTAGGTAAGGAGCGAAAACACTTAGACGAATGGTAAACGCTTCTTGTGGTGCGTCTGTGAACGCTGTGATGTAGAGTGTGAAAAATATATCAAACGTTTCATGAACGCTCACTTTGTACCCAAATATAACTCTTACACTGAAGGTGTTGTGTTGTGCACGCAATACAGCAGTAATTTGTGCGCATGTCTTCAAAGTGAAACATAACACATGTTTTGTAAAATTTCTGGATGAGGTCGTTTGATTGGTTTCGTTAATTCGTTGCACTTGATATTGGTGATTATAAATTATAGGAATGATGGTATTTTTTTCACTACTACCAGCTGTAAAGTTGACAATTATTGCTTCATCTAGCCAACTGAGAAGTTGAATTTCTCTATTAGTGGTTAATAATTTTTTATTATTAACCTAGGTCAATGATGGACGAATTCAAATATTTTGAGAATTCAGTGATAGTGGCTCAACAAAAACTTGTGCAACATAGGTAATTTTATATACGCAGGAGATAGTCTTCAACATATTTGCTGCTTGAAACTACCTATCAAGGTAAAATTATTTGAATAAAAATGCCAGTAGTAGTTAGGTAAAATTTGCGCTCCACCAAAAATGACTGACATAACGAGTACGTTCATAATATATCGAACACTGACAGGGTACTTGTCAGACGACGGAGTAAACGCTTCTCATGGTGCGTTTCTGAATTATTTTCAATTTTTGTCTCAA
The DNA here is from genome assembly GCA_910591675.1 of Galerucella calmariensis. Taxonomy (NCBI): domain Eukaryota; kingdom Metazoa; phylum Arthropoda; class Insecta; order Coleoptera; family Chrysomelidae; genus Galerucella; species Galerucella calmariensis. The sequence continues at coordinate 7,518 of CAJUYG010004122.1, forward strand.
ATTTGGCTAGTAGTGGGAAAAATTGACATTCATAAACCTCGCACCTCATTCCGCTTGGGGCAAAGCCCCTTGAAATGTGAACTTTGCGTTCAGCCTTCCAGCTTTTATATATATCATTGAATTTCTTCAGAATTTTGGCTTTTGGTGGAATAGTCCATATATTTCCTAAAAATATTGCTTTTGAAAAATTAATAAATTATATCACTTTTGTGATTCGTGGTGGAATAAACCAAAAATCAATATTCTTAAGATATTTTACCGCGAAATTTAAAATTTTGAACTGTCTTTAAATAAGAATGAGAAAGGTTCCGGCGGGTCTTCTCTCATCGTCTGTCGACAAAGCCATGACAAAGCGCATAAGTGGAACTGTGCAATAATCCATTGATTGAATTTTTTCTACCTGCTTAAAAACAAAAGATGCCGTTTTACCTTAAGAATCTGGATTACTGCACAGTTTCTTGGAGCACTGATTTTGGAGTTTCTATACCAATTCCTGGGAAGAACAGTTCCTGAGAAGAACTGTTTCATGGAGCACAGTATTTGGAGTTCCTATACAAGTTCCTGGGAAGAACAGTTCCTGGAATACAGTTCCTGAGAAGAACAGTTTCTTGGAGCACAGTTTTTGGAGTTCCTATACAAGTTCCTGGAAAGAACAGTTCCTAGAACACCGTTTCTGGGTCATAAGTTCCTGTGTGACAGACAAGTTTCTGGGTCACAAGCTCCTATGTGACAGGCAAGTACCTGTGGGACAAATAGTTCCTGAATACCGGTTCCTGTGGACAATCCGTAGTACCTACATCGACATATTCATCATCAACACCATCTTCATTATCAACGTCATCTTCGTCTTCAAACAATTGTATTTTTGATAAGTATTTTTTTTATTTGTAACCCTTTTTTCGATGTTAACTTAAAAACCATAATTATATACATTTTTTTTACTTTGTTAGTTTTATTTATTATACAGGAACTTCAAGTTCATTTTTAAACAGATTAAAAGTTAGCTGACCTTTAGATTTGATTTTTTTTCTAATTTTCTTTTAGGAAAGAAAATTAGTGGCGCCCTAAAATAGCTTTTTATGTTTTTCCAGTTATGCCAAAATTTGTTTTTCTTAAGATTAATAAGGTAACTAAGCCCTTCGAACTGGCTTAGTTTACCTCCAAATTTAATTGGTTAGTTAGACAAGAACCTGCAATAATTACCATCATTTTTTTCAACGACATTCAATCTCATTATTTGTTTCATTGGCGCACAACGCCAATCAATATTTTGGTTTCACCCTCGCAAAATAATCTTGGTGCTCTCTCAATAATAATAGTCTCCACCACCTTTGTGTATAATCTACTATTATTGCTGTGTGTTTAAATTATAAAAGCAGCAATGAAGAAGTTCATAACCAACATTTTTCCCATTGAAGATCCTTTGGTAAGTAATATTTTAGCATTGAAATAGTGTATTATGTCAATTACTTGGAATTTTTGTCTTAAATTTGGCTTGTAGTGGAAAAAATTTTATATACACCACAATGGTGAATAATGTACTATTTTTCAACATATTGAAGTTTATCCAAATACATACAGCATGTCCTGTGGCCAATGGGAGAATATTGTTGAAAGAGAATACATTGTGAAAAGGTATTTGAAATAAGGAAGAAAGAAGTTTGATCTGTTTGTTTTTATTGGGGGGTTTTAATAAATACATGTTAGCGGTGTGTTTTCTCAATTTTATCTATGCCAAATATTATACAGATTGCTAGAAACAAATATAAAAGTGTTGGTTGTGAAATTGTTCGGAAAGGTGGAGTTTGAATATCAGGTGTAGATAGATAAATGGATTATGTTCATACAAATAAGTGTATTGGGAATACGCTCTAAAATATAGAGAAAGTGGGATTTTGAAAACAAAAAAAGTGTTAACTAAAATGAAATGTTTAATGAATTTCATGATTGTGCTGTGATTATAATTTATGTTAACAGTTGTGCTAGAAAAGTTTGGATTGGTTGTTAGATTGTACAGCGGAGCAAAATTGAATTATTGTATCAAACATATAAATACTTTTGTGTATTATACAGTGTGAGAACCACTTATGGAATAAAATTCTTTATTTTATTAAATTATAAAAAATGCCGAGACACATCAACTTTTGAATTGAGTTGTGCGTTATGTAAACATAAATTTAAATGTACAGGGTGATTCACGCAAGTATGCTATAGTCGGTGTTTTTTTTTAAATGAAACACCCTGTATATTTGCATATTTTTGAAATCCTCTTAATGAACCGATTCCAACAAACTAAATAATGTATGGTCAATTATGAATTATAAAGGGTGAAATTTTTGAATTGATAATTTATTACACTTGAAATATTGGTACTTTTTTAAATTAGCTAAATATGGATTTATTAAAAATCTAAACTAACTAATTATTAGACGTATTTGTATATTAAACAAAACCAACTACACCCATGAATTTTATCATGAATACCCAAAAATTGCCTAAAAACGCCAATAATTATACAAAATCGGTAAATAATGTGGATTGTATTAAATCGGCAAATAATGTGGATTGTTCTCTATTCTGTCAGTTGTTGATGTGTTGACAGTTTATACTGGAAAAGTAAAATCTTTGTCTCAAACACTTTTTCCTTGTCGACATAACAATGGAATATTTAACTGAGACTCACCGAATTGAGATTTTAATGATGATCGGGTACGGGGATAACTGCAGAAGTCAAGTTGAAGTGGCAAACTTATTCAATCACAGGTATCCCCAATTGCCTAATATTTCACCAAGTACTGTCTAAAATTCATGCACAATTCAGAGAACTTGGACATGTCAAACCATTGAAAAGAAAACCACACTTCGTTGAAGATGATGTGAAAGTGGATATTTTATTGAGTGTCGAAGAGAATCCAACTTCAAATACACGTCAAATTGCCCGTGAAAATAATATTAGTCATACAACTGTTCTAAGATGTCTTCATAAAGAAAAACTTCATCCCTACAAATTAACTTTTGTGCAGGAGTTAACAGAAGACGATCCAGATCGTAGAATGGATTTCTGCGAAAGATTGATGAATAAGCTGAACAGAAATAAGATAGCTCTTGGTACCATTCTTTTTTCTGACGAATCAACATTCACATTGAATGGAGAGTTAAACCGACAGAACTGTAGATATTGGTCAGCAGAGAATCCCAATTGGATGCGTGAGACACATACTCAGTACCCTCAAAAGGTGAAAGTTTGGGCAGGTATCATAGGCGACCATATTATTAGTCCTATATTTATAGATGGAAATTTGACAGCTGAAAAATATTTAAATATGTTAAAAATGAAGTTATTTCTGCGTTGGCAAACTTATATCCCAACGCAATAGATCCTAGCTTACCGAATGAAAATGTGGGCTTATCTCAAGAACAAAGTATATGCAACACAACCAACTAGCATTGTAGACCTCAAAGACAGGATAACTACAGAAATACGGAATATTTCACCTCAAACTTTAAACAAATTTAAGGGGGAGTTCTATAGGAGACTGTGCTATTGCCAACAACTAGGTGGAGAACATTTTGAGCATTTATTTAAATGTATTAAAATCAAATACATCAGGTATTTTATGTATGTGTTAAATAACTGTAAAAATAAAAATTTCACCCTGTATAATTTATAGTTGACCACACATCATTCAGTTTATTGGAATCGGTTCATTAAGAGGATTCCAAAAGTATGCAAATATACAGGGTCTCTCATTAAAAAAAACACCTATATGGTATACTTGCGTGAATAACCCTGTACATTTAATGTTTACATAACGCACAACTCAATTCAAAAGTTGACGTGTCTCGGCATTTTTTAAAATAATTTTCTTAAATAATGACATAAAGAATTTTATTCCATAAGTGGTTTCCACACTGTATATACGTGTAAACGTTTCAAGGTGAATTACTAGAATATGGGTTCTAGATAAATCCCAATAAACTCACATGAAAATCCAAATAGTGGCATATTCACAGTGGTTCGCTTGTCTTAGATCGGTCGTTTCCTGTCCAATCAAATTATCATTAAAAATTGAACATATATTTCAGAAAACATTTTGTTTTTGTTTTCTCACCAAATACAACTTGTATAATGAAAACAAGCATTTATAGTAACGGCAGTCTAAGTTCACTTTGCTAAAATTGTATGTCGGTGATAAAGCATGGCGTTCCGTTTTCGCATTTCAAAATGGTACAGTTTTGTCGTTTCCGCACTTATTGTGGTGATCATTTCCGTATTGTATTTATGATTCTTTCATTTGTGTGACATTGAATAACTGTTTTTATAATATCCATTCAATAATCCAGCAATCTAGCAATTGGATATAGGTACATATTTTTGAGCAGCACTTAAGATGAACATATCAACTGAGACTGAAATTCAACATGCCAGAAAAAGTAATCAAAGTTTGAAGTCTAGATGAAAAACAACGTATGAAGAATGAAACTATTAATTTATTGCAATAGTTGATATATTTGCTATTCGTAATGTTATTAACTGCCAAATGAAAATGAAAAAGAAGAATATTTGATAACTTAATTTGAAATTCACCAATATCTCATACCATTTCAACGGCAGCATGGTCCGGTTATGACGTATTTATATTTAATCTGCTACATGTTACGGTGATGGATAATAATATAACTACTCGCCATAGCAGTATTCAAAAAAGACAACTTAGATTACCCTTGCAAGAGGTTAAATTGTTTTCACCATCTAAAATGAGGTTATAAATTTAAATAAATTGCTCTGGCCGTACCTACTACGATTTTAATCAAATTACAGATCGGTCTAGATGCGTGTAATCCGAGATCTCTCGTAAAAACAGTTGAAAAATAAATTTAGCCACCTACGACAATCACGACGGTCATTTGAATTTTAAAACTGCCTAAGAGCCCTCGAGTATACCAGTTATCCGCACTATATTATCGCTAACATATGAAGTAATAATTTCAACCGACATGCATTTGTGTATCTCTTCCTCGGTTGATCCTTCAGGTGAAATATTTACGAGGAGCACATCATGAGTTTCTTTTCCTGATACACTCATACCATGACATGTTTTGATCGTTGGAGTCAATCAACGTTATTTATTCAATTTTTGAAATTATATACTCTCACTGGCATCCTTTCATCAATGTCCTCAACTACACGGTCTTGTATTTGGTGACGTCAATTGGGTTGGAAGTTGCCCGAGTGACTCATATAATTAATATAATTAACTAGACACCTTATGCAGGAAAAGTATTTTCACCAATCAGTAGTTCCTTTAACCTAATTATTTTTATTATACTCAAACAAATTCCGAGTGGTCATAACCGTCTATAATCATGTCCAAAGCTGTTGGCTTAGTGATGGGGCGATGATGTGGAAGTGCCATCACCCACATCAAAAATAATCAACTCATTAATGTGTCATCCGACGCAGCCCAACGGTGAGGAAGAAATCCAACAGAAATGTGCCTGGTGGACAAATGAACTTGCCGAAAAGAAAAAAGTTCAATAGAACTAAAGAAAATTCAGAAGAATGGACGGATTATAAGAGGGCCCTAACTGAATACAACAAACTGGTGAAGAAAGTCAAGAGAGACTCTTGGAGGAGGCACTGTGATGAGATAGAACAGACTCACGAGTGTGCAGAACTGCAGAAGAGTCTCTCCAAGAATCCCAATCAGACTATACACGTTATGAAAAAAGATAACGGACAATACACTGGAAATGGGAAAGAAACCATGGGAGAGCTACTTAAGGTACACTTCCCTGGATCAACACCTACCATGCCACCGCAGAACTCTCAGCGACAGAACTGGATCGACCACGATAGGCATCCAGGATAGACTGGCGAACAGCGAAGGCAGTGGTGAATGCGGAAAAACAAAATGGGCTATTAACAGCTTCTAACCATATAAATCACCGGGACCCGACGGGATTTATCCTATCCCACTCCAAAAAGGAGGCAACACACTGCACTACAGGGTAAATGAATTGCTCAGAGCTAGCCTAGCTCTGGGGCATATTCCAAGAACCTGACAACGCATCAGAGCTACATTTATACCAAAACCTGGAAAATCTATCTGGACAAGACACGGCTAAAGCTCTGAGACAAATCAGTCTAATGTCATTTTTGCTAAAGACTTTTGGGAAACTTCTCGACAGACATATCAGAGACGGTATACTGGCTACAAGACCAATACACCGAGATCAATATGCATACAGAGAGAGAAGATCAACCAAAACAGCATTACATCAACTCATAAAAAGGGCTGAATACGTGCTGGAAAACAAAGAGGTACTGCTCGCAGCCTTTCTTTATATAGAAGGAGCTTTTGACGACACCTATGAATCTATAGCTAAGGCGACGAGGAATTCTGGGATCGATGATACAAGCTACAGGTGGATGGACTGCATGCTCAGAAGAAGGCTCATAGAAACAACTCTAATGGGGGAGACAATGGCCGTACGTGCAACCAAGGGTTGTCCGCAGGGGGGGGAACGCTGCTGTGGAACCTGGTCATGGACGGGCTCATCAGAGCCCTACACAGAGGAGGATTCGATACCATAGGATATGCAGACGACCTGGTAATTCTATCCCAAGGTAAATACAACAGTACAACCAAAGACAGACTCCAGACGGCTTTAAATGTAGTAACAGGTTGGGCTGTAAAAGAAGGGCTACGCATTAGTCCTTTAAAAACACAGATAATTGCGTTCACCAGGAGGAGGAAAAGGGAAGGACTTGGCCCTTTGACGCTTCAAGATGAGCCAATACGATCGTCGGATGAAGTAAAATATCTTGGGGTTATCCTAGACCCAGGCTTAACTTGGAACCGACACCTTCAGCACGTGATCAAGAAAGCAGAGGTGACCTTCATGGCTGCCATGCGCACTTACGGCACTAAATGGGGACTTAGACCCAGCATGGTACACTGGCTGTACAAAATGGTTGTCATTCCCAGAATCCCATATGCATCTCTGGTATGGTGGCCAAAGATCAGACAATCCTCTGCTATGCTAAAACTAAGCAAGGACCAAAGACTTGCATGCATTGGCATTACAGGGGCAATGAGGACTACTCCTACAGCGGCGCTGGAGACAATGCTAGTCCTTCCTTCGCTACATTGTGTCATAATGTTCGAAGCAAGGGCAGCACTAATCCGACTGGAAAAAGCATCAGACCATGATGTGGCACATGGGAAAGGACACACAGAGATAACGCATGTGGATGATGACATTTTCAAAATGCCCACAGACCACATGACCCCAGATATATCTTTCGCAAGAGCTACGCGATTGTCATCAAAGATCGAAAGGAGCTTGAGGAAGAGAACGCACCACCACTTAGTAGAGCTGATGAACTGATCTGGTATACAGACGGATCAAAAAATGAACTTGGCACCGGAGCGGGCATATACAGCAAGACGAGCAAATATGAAAGAATCGTCTCGCTAGGAAAATACGTCTCTGTATTTCAAGCAGAGGTCTAAGCAATACTTGCATGTGCAAGGGCAAATAATATGAGAGCCTACAACAACAGGCAGATCAGGATCTACAGTGACAGTCAAGCTGCCCTTAAAGCACTTCAAAGCTATAGGGTGACATCACGGCTAGTATGGGAATGCGGCGAAGAACTTAGAAGACTGGCGACTCGGAACAGTGTAACACTGGAGTGGGTCCCAGGTCACAAAGGAATCGCAGGCAATGAAAAAGCTGACGAACTCGCAAGAGTAGGATCGTCAACTCTGATGAACGGACCCGAACCTGCTGTGGGCATCCCCAGATGCTTAACGAGTTCATGGTTAAAAGGGTGGGTGGAAAAACAACACTATAAACACTAGAAGAATACGCCCAGGCAAATACATGAGAAGAAATTCATGAAAGAACCATCAGAAAAAGTAGCGGAAGAGCTGCTATCAATGAGCAGGAACAAACTACGCACCATAACGGGGCTACTTACGGGACACTTTCACACAAAGGAGCACCTAAACAAAATAGGGCTGTATAACGGAGACCTTACATGCAGAAGATGCAAAAAGGATACGGAGACAGCTCTGCATATACTCTGCAACTGTGAGTCGCTGGACCACAGAAGGCAGAAACTGTATGGCAGAACCCAAATGACTCCAGAAGACTTCTACAACCAACCAGCAAAGAACCTGTATGAGCTAATACAGGGAACGGATTGGCCGAATAGGTTGTAGTCAGAACACTAGGAGTATCCACAATAAGACCAGGAGAATGAGGTGGTGCCGGCGAAGGGACGGCACCTTTTGAAAAAAATATAAATGTCATCCAGACCATCGGTCAGGACATTGCCTCTGACCAATTTAGAGCTTCATTGTGAGTAGTCTATTTAATATCATAATTACTGAGAATAATATGAAAATATATTGAGTGCTGTTTGGCACTTTTCAACTATTGGTTGAAAAAACTCTTCACTGATTTGTTGCCAGCTGACGGCGAAATTAATTCATTCAAGCAATGGCAAGCTCATATATCTTTCAATGAAATTTATTAAGTATGTTTGGAATCTTGTTAAGACTATTGGTTTTTGATTGGCAGCAGGCAGCCATTATTATATGAAATGTTTTGTACTTACTGTCTTCTTGTGATTATGATTCATGAAGGTACCTGTAAAAAGTGAAAATATTATTAATTAAAAATAACAGCGGTAAAATAATATATCAGGTGATATTAAAAATACGGATAATATAATATAATAACTGTGATAGGAGTAGAAACCCATAGCGCTATGTGACTGGTGAAAGGCGAACATAGGAGACTACCAACAAAGAGAAAAAATAAAACTTGATCTTCGGCCATATACTTAGATCTTCTGACGAACTCGAGACAAGCTATCCAATGATATTTATGTATCTCAATAAACAGTAATGCCCGATTTCATCAATCATTTTCTGAAGTTAGGTGATACCTGAATAGGATCTAGAAATTCCTAAGTGCAATTTAGGTGCACTACACCTGAGTATCACCTAATATTGAGACAGGTCTGCCTAAACAGTCTAGGAAATACTTAACCTTAAAATTATTTGTCGTCTTTGTCGACATCATTGAAAGTTCACAGATTTTGTTGTTGATCAGTTATAAAAAATATGCGAGCGTAACCTTTCGTTACTACAAATATACATAGCGTACATAGCCATTGTAATGCTCTATTTCATAAGTCTGGGGTGACATTCACTGAGACCTAAAAGATCTATTGTGCCCCCTTACTTCTACTCAGTTCCTGAGGAGAGTCTCAGAAACTAGTAGTTCCTTCAGTCCTATTTCCCGGAGGAATTTTGGGATGTCTGCAGGCTTCAACTCAGGTGAATGTTCCTCTTCTATCCAGTAATCTCCTGTGGTGCTGTGCTCTAGGATTCTGGAGTGCTGTGCAGTTGGAAAGTATGTGGATGGAGGTTTCTTCTTCCATTTCACAAAATCTGCATTCTTCTTCCTCCACTATTTTGAGCTTTTTCATGTACCCATTCTGGCGACAATGTCCCGTTAGGATCCCTGTTAAAACTCTTAGCGCAGTTTCACTTTGACTTATGCATTCATTTGATCTCAACAGGTTGTAGTCACCCAGAAGAGTCTTTGATTGTAGAAGCCCTACTAGATCTTTCCAATGGTCAGATCTTCTTTTTTTCTCGGCTTTACTTATTTCTTCCAATATTACATTGGGGCTGATCCCGCAAAAGGGTTCAGGCCCCCTCTTTGCTAGTTCATCTGCTATTTCATTTCCTTCTATTCCAGTGTGTCCTGGAGTCCATAGTAAGGTGACTATATTGATCTCGCCTAGTTCATTGAGCTTGCCTAGACATTCCCACACCGTTTTGGAACTCATTACACAATAGCTCAGTGCCTTAATGGCTGCTTGACTATCCGACATTATGATAATCCTTTGTCTTCTGTATCCTTTATCAATATTGAACCTGGCGCACTTTCTTATGGCGAGGATTTCCGCTTGAAAGATACTTGGGGTTTTTCCCAAGTTTCTCAGTTTCTTTTGAGAGTCGCAGTCCTTTGTCCTCATTTTTGGCATATTTACCGTTTGGCTATCTCAAAGTCCTATTTATGTAGATTTTAATTTTCGCAGTGACTTTGTGGAGCATTTCCGTAGCTGATTTAGTATTATGCCTTAACAAAATTCCTGAAAGCTCTTTTAGTTCGAGGTGTATACGAAAATATGTAAGAACGTCGGGGTATCGGGGTATCAAAAATATTTCGTAAATCATTGTTGTCTTATAGAATTCTATGGCGTGCCGTTTTGGTATTTAATAACATCGTCTTAAAAGAGGAAAAAAATATATATCTCTTCTTTCAAATATTTTTATTTCGTAATTATTCTGTTGAAGAATTAA